>VMDR010001693.1:0-115466 GCA_007922815.1 Macrotus californicus
CCTTATCTGGGAAGCACTTTATCTGCCCTTCCATTCTAAATGAAAGCTTTGCTGGATAGAGGAATCTGGGATGTAGGTCCCTGCCTTTCATGACTTGGAATACTTCTTTCCAGCCCCTTCTTGCCTGCAAGGTTTCTTTTGAGAAAGTCTAATGGGCACTCCTTTGTAGGTTACTGTCTCCTTTTCTCTTCCTGCTTTTAAGAGTCTCTCTTTATCTTTCATCTTGGGTAATATGATTATGATGTGCCTTGGTGTGTTCCTCCTTGGGTCCAGCTTCTTTGGGACTCTCTGAGCTTCCTGGACTCCCTGGAAGTCTATTTCCTTTGCCAGATTGGGGAAGTTCGTCTTCATTATTTGTTCAAATAAGTTTTCAATTTCTTGCTCTTCCTCTTCTCCTTCTGGTACCCCTATAATTTGGATGTTGGAACGTTTAAAGATGCCCTGGAGGTTCCTAAGCCTCTCCTCATTTTTTTGAATTCTTGTTTCTTCATTGTGTTCTGGTTGAATGTTTCTTTCTTCCTTCTGGTCCACACCATTGATGTGAGTCCCGGTTTCCTTCCCATCACTGTTGGTTCCCTATACATTTTCCTTTATTTCACTTAGCATAGCCTTCATTTGTTCATGTAATTTGCAACCATATTCAACCAAGTCTGTGAGCATCCTGATTACCAGTGTTTTGAACTGTGCATCTGATAGGTTGGCTATCCCCTGGTCACTGAGTTGTATTTTTTCTGGAGCTTTGATCTGTTCTTTCATTTGGGCCATTTCTTTTTTTTGTCTCAGCAAGCCCATTACGTAGAAAGGGGCGGAGCCTTAGATGTTCACCAGGGCGGGGCAACCACGTCGCTGCCTTGTGACGCTGTATGTGGGGGAGGGTCCGAGAGGGAACAATGCCGCTTGCTCTGCTCTCTGCTGGGTTTCAGTCACTTCCCCTGCTACCCACAGTCAAATTGGGCCCTTCTGGTGCTGATTCCCAGGTGAGTGGGCTTGTGTACATTCTAGGACCCTGTGGGTCTCTCCAACAGCTCTCCTGTGAGGCTGGGAGTTTCTCGAGCTGCCGCTGCCTCAACCCCCACAGGTGTTTTCAATCAGAGGTTTGAGGCTTTATTTCCCTGTGCTGGAGCTCTGGGTTGTGTGGTCTGTCTCACTTCCCAGTTGTTCCTTCCAGTTTATTTGCACGTAAGTGTAGAACCGCCCAGTCCACCAGCCACCACCTTGCTGCGAGTCCTCTCCGCCCAGCTGCCTGTCTCTGCCCCTCCCACTGGTCTGGATGAATGTTTCTTCTCTAAATCCTTGGTTGTCGGACTTCCATACAGTTCGATTTTCTGTCAGTTCTGGTTGCTTTTTGTTTTTAAATTTGTTGTTGCCCTTCTTTCGGTTGTGTGAGGGGGCACAGAGTGTCTACCTATGCCTCCATCTCGGCCGGAAGTCCCAAAGCAGTGTTTTAAACAGGGAAAAGCTGGTGGGGAAGGAACCCAGATTCACCCACAGGAGCATGGGCCACTAAAATCGGTCTCAGTATTTAATACCGAACTCGTTATATAGTCAACATGGGTGAAAACCATATAAAATATGGAGTAAAAATGTTAGTTGATGAAGGCGGTATACAGTATGCCATTTGAGATTTCAAAACCTCCATTAATACCGTACATTGTTCACGGTGAAATACCACATAGTAAGAGAATAATGTGAGGTTGGGAATTATACACTGCAAGGTCCTAGTAATAAAAAATTGGGGAGACACAGGCCATGGAAAGAAAAGGAGCCTTCGCTGCTTTTGTAATTTTATTTCTCATTTTTATAAAAAATTTTTGGCACAGCTTTGGTAATATGTACATCATTTTTGTATCATTGTGTTATGCAGTAAACGTTTTTTAAGGGCTTGGATGCCATACAGTGAACTAGAAGTGTCCTGGTAATTTTTAACAATCAAGTTGTCATATTCAGAGGTTTGATCATTCAAGGCTCCGGGATGAAATAACAGGTTTTATGCAATTACCTCCAGCCATTCACAGCAGGAGAACAAATATTTATCTTCACGAGATGTAGAAGTCTTTCAACAGTACTTATTCCCAGGGGAACAGCTCTTGAGGAAGACCTGCCATCTTCTCCTGGAATATTTTGTCGAAGGCTTCAGCTTGGGTCACCGTGAAGTGATTTTTCCAGTCCCCCGTAGTGCCTGAGAAACATAAAATGAGACTCAGTTTGGAGGTAGGGGCAGGTCTCAAGTCCCCAACACATCTCCTCTGTAGCTTACATAGCAGAGTGACCAATGGGTCACCGGTGGGCCTTTCCCTGCCTGCAGGCATCCCTGTGCAGTGCATTCACACTTCCCCCTGTCTGGAAACAATTTCCTAGGTTCTCCTCTCTCCCAGCCTACCCTGCGTGCACACCACTTATCAACAATAAGGCAGCTCTCTGTTCTGATGCATCTAGAATCTGGCCATTTCTCACCACCTCTATTTCTACCACCATGGCCCAAGCCAACATCATTTCTCACCTGGATTATGGTATTAGACTGCTAATTAGCCTCTCTGTCCTGGATCTTTCTCTTTTCTAAGTTATTCTCAGTGTGGCGACCATCTTGATTCCTCCAGAAACAAGATGACCTGGTTCCAGGTTGTGTCACTTCCCGCTCAGACTCTCCAAGGACTTCTGGGGTCACTTGGAGAAGGTGCTATGGCTTCCACAGGGCTTCAGGTGGCTCGGTCCCCTCCCATTTCTCTGACTCCACCTCTTGTGACCGTCCACTTGCTCACTCAACTCCATTGCGCCGAGTCTTCTGATTTGGCCTCAAGTATGTGAGGCACCCCTCCCTTCTCAGACTATCTGCAGTTCACATTCCCTCTTCCTGGAATGCCGCTCACCCAGGTAGATCCCCGTCTTGCCCGTTGGCTTCTTTCAAGTCTTCACACCAATGCAGTTTTCTCAGTGAGGTTCTCTCCCACCCACAGCCCCCTTTGGAACTGACAGTCCCCCACCCCTGCTTTGTACTGCGCTTCATAACACTAATCACGTGTACCTCTATGGGGCGCATCTCCAGTGTGTGCTTTAGAAAGTCGTAAGCTTTTCTTTTCGAATTGCCAAAGGCTTAGTGTTTCAGAGTCATAGACCCATAGTCTGTACTCAAACATTTGTTGAAAGGACAATGAAAGGAATCAGGGAGGTATTATTATTACCTTCGTTTTAGAGATAAGGAAAAAGAGACCACGAGAGGCTGCACAGGTAGAAAGCGACAGGTGTGGATCTGAAGCAAAAGATGTTGACACCAGAAGCCATACTCTTAATTTATGATTATATGATTATTTTGCATGTCATATAAATTAATACTGAGGCATTATATTAATATATTAACTAAATTAATACATTAGTTAAACAAACATACAACAGAATAATATATACTTATATATAAAATTAATAACATATATCACACACTTATTGTGCATAGAAATAATGTGGTAGAATGTCTAATAAATAATTACTGCCCTATAAACATCTGCTGTCACTCTTGGGCACATCAACTTCATTATTAGAGCAATTTTTATTATAACTGATTTCTTATGCTCATGTGTCCTCCATAACACACCTGACTCTCAGTAAGCCACAACCAGCTCTCAAGGTACCAGAATCTCTGAACATTCAACATGGCTGCCCGTATGAAACATCAGCTGAGAGAACGTTTCTGTGCAGGCAAACCTGAGAAATCACACAAGTTGTCTGCTTCCCAAATGCAATGGTATGAAAGGCACTGGGTAGACAGTCCTACTCCAAAAGAGAGAAATCAGAAAAAAGAAAGGGATCGTGGATCCCAAGCCAATCCAAATCTAGCAGGTCATCATCCATTAAGTTTTAAAAAAATGTTAAGTATAGTTGACATACAATATTTGTTTCGGGTGCAAGACATTTATATATCTTATGGTGTGATCATGATAAGTCTAGTCACCCTCTAGATTTAAAAACAAAGATGTTATTTATTTATTTTTAGAGGGAGGGGAAGGGAGGGGCGAAGAGAGGGAGAGAAACATCAAAGTATGAGATACACATCAGTTGCCTCTCACACGTCCCCAACTGGAGCCTGACCTGGCCTGCAACACAGGCATGGGCCCTGACTGGGAATTGAACCAATGACCTTTCAGTTTGCAGGCCTGCATTCAGTCCACTGAGCCACACCAGCCGGGGCTCCCTCTAGATTTTAAGGATCAAGAATTTGCCTCTTTGTCTTGATGCTCTGACCTCCTGGCCCACTGGGGTGGTGGCCCACATCCCATCTGCCCTGGCTGGCAGCCCCCACTGATTTGTGGCCTTTTGAATCATTTACATTCTTCCTTCCATGGATCATCCTGGATGGTCTTGAATTATAGGGCTCTGGGAAAACAGGCTCCTCCTATCCCATGCAGTGGATACTCTTCATTCATCTTTAGCCCAGAAGTATGGATGTGATTAATCATTCACCACAGTGTCTGATAGTAACACAGACTCTCAGCTAAGTGAAAGGTCTCTCTTCTCTCCTTTTTTCTAGCTGAGTCATTGTTTATACACTTCCTTGTGCAGGCTAGTACTTTGTGCTAATTCAGCAATGGGGCAGCACCAACATGACCATTCCCACTTCTGTCCTCGCCTCCCTGGTCAATCCCAGCTGGCAGGTCAGCAGGAGTGGCAAATTCACCTGGACACCCCTTGCAGAGCGGGTGCCCCCATGCCAAAATCAGAGGAGAGAGAATCTGAATGACCTGCAAAGTCAGGTGACTATTCCAAGTCTAATCAACTTCCTCCAAGTGTCTACAGGCCACATCAGTAGTTGGAAAAGAGACCCTCCTCATAAGAGCATATGAGGAGCCCTGGCTGGTATAGCTCAGTGAATTGAGTGCCAGCCTGTGAACTAAAGAGTTGCTGGTTCGATTCCTAGTCAGGGCACATGCCTGGGTTGCGGGTCAGGTCCCCAGTAGGGGGTGCTCGAGAGACAACCACACATCGATGTTTCTCTCCCTCTCTTTCTCCCTCTCTTCCTCTCTCTAAAAACAAATTAATACAACCTTTAAAAACAGTCATGTGAGTTCTCTGGGGGATGAGCAGTTAAAGTTGACAAGTTCAAACACTCCCTAGTCCCAACTGTTACTGCCCTACTGTGCGCACAAGAATGCATACTCTGATGCGTTCTGAAGGAGGGCCATTTTCATTTACCTTTTCGCATAAGTGATCCATTCTCCCCATCTAAAAGCGAACTGGGCAGGAGACTGTAATTGGACATCTTGTTTTCCTTCATGACCTGGAAGGAGCTATTCTTGAGGACTAAGTTCATTTCTTCTGGTTCTAACGTCTTGCCCAGGTATTGGCAGATCTTCTGTATAGTGTTTCTTGTGTCCTAGAAGAAGAAAATGACAAAGAGAGGTTAGGAGAGGGAAAGGTCTTAGAAAAGGAGGTGAGAAGGAGAAATGGCAGGATAAGGAGCAGAAGGAGGGAGAGGAAGAGAGGGAGAGCACAGAAACGAGGAGGGTTGAGATGGACGTGACCGGGAGGAAGACAGGGAAGAAGGTAAAAACTATGTAAAAGATGGAGTCAACGTGAATTTCCCAGTGTAACTGAATTCAGAACGCCTTACCAGTAGAATACAGGGCGTAGGTTTTCTAACAAGACTTTTAGAAAGTCTTCTGGACAATTATGATGAGGGTTAAGCAAGGAGAGGTTTAACAAAGATCAAAGATATGAGGGATTGATTTCAAATCCTGAATGTCCCATCAAGTAATAAAGTTTTTCATAAGCAACATTTGAATACCACATAGAGATTTACAAGATCCTTTTAAAATTATATTTTATTGATTATGTTATTAAAATTGTCCTGATTTTTCCTCCTTTGCCTCCCTCTACCCAGTGCCCCCTACTCCCTCAGGCAATCCCCCCACCATTGTTCATGTCCCTGGGTCATGCATATAAGTTCTTTGGCTTCTCCATTTCCTACACTGTACTTTACATCCCCCTGGCTATTCTGTAACTACCCATTTGTTCATCTTATTACCCTCACCTTTTCCTGCATTCTGCCCCTCCCCTCTCACAGCTGGCAACCTTCCAGTTACTAACTTCTTTTCTCTAGCTGCTTTTAAGAGTCTCTCTTTATCTTTAAACTTTGGTCTTTTAATTATGATGTGCCTTGGAGTGGACCTCTTTGCGTCCATCATAATTGGGACTCTCTGTACTTCTTGGACTTGTATGTCTATTCCCTTCACCCACTTAGGGAAGTTTTCTTTCACTATGTTTTCAGATTGATTTCCAATTTCTTGCTCTTTCTCTTCTCCTTCTGGCATTCCTATGAGGCGAATGTTGGACCTCTTAAAGTTGTCCCAGAGGATGCTTACAATGTCCTCATTTTTTTTGGATTTTTTTTTCTTCTTCTTGTCCTGCATGGTTGATTTTTGCTTCCTTATGTTCCAAATCACTGATTTGATTCTCGGCCTCATCCACTCTACTGTCGTTTCCCTGTAAATTGTCCTTTATTTCAATTAGTGTATCCTTCATTTCTGACTGGGCCTTTTTTATGCTGCTGAGGTCCCCTCACTAAATT
This sequence comes from Macrotus californicus, assembly GCA_007922815.1. Lineage (NCBI taxonomy): Eukaryota > Metazoa > Chordata > Mammalia > Chiroptera > Phyllostomidae > Macrotus > Macrotus californicus. The sequence continues at coordinate 6,557 of VMDR010001693.1, forward strand.
CCTTGATCATCCTTATAATCAATGTTTTGAACTCTACATCTGATAGATTGCTTGTCTCCATTTTGTTTAGCTCTTTTTCTGGAGTTTTGATCTGTTCTTTCATTTGGGCCATATTTCTTTGTTCCTCATTTTGGCAGCCCCCCTGTGTTTGTTTCTATGTATTAGGTAGAGCTGCTTTGACTCTGTTTCTTGGTAGCACGGTCTAATGTAGTAGATGTCCCGTAGAGTCCAGTGGCACAGCCTTCCCTATCACCCAAGCTGGGTACTTGCAGTGAGCCCTTCATGTGGGCTGAGTACACCCTCCTCTTGTAGTTGTGCCTTGGTTGCTGTTGACAGATCAATGGGAGGGGGGGGGATATACCCTTGCCAGTAAGCTGCAAGGACTGGCTGTGGTCATTGACCACCAATCTCCCACCTTCCATAGAGGATCAGCTGTACAGGGACAGTGTGGCAGTGCTCCGACATGGTCTGTAGCTGTCCACTGGGTGCGTTGGCCCTGGGGTTTCCCAGGTGGTGCAGGCCAAGGTCAGTCCACACCTGTGTGTTTTCCCAGGGCCATCCTGCCTGAGCTATAGAGCAATCTGAGATGGCTGCTACTTGTGCTGGGCTTGGAGATTCCCAGGTGAAGCCAAGCTATGATCCTAATCTGGCTGCCTCTAGGGCTCACTGAAGCCAGTTATTGCTTGTTTGATAGGATTTAGGAACCAATACCAGCCATTCTTACAGAAAAGTAGCTTGGGTAGGTCTGTAAGTTGGGTGGAGTACAGCCTCTGTGGATCCTCAAGGTGGGTCACACAGTGTTAGCCAGGTTGATGGAGTCTCAGATATGGCACCAGCCTACCGGCTCTGTAGGGGGAGGGTTTAACAAAGGGACAATGGCCTCTGCTTGCCCTGATGCCACACACTTCAGTTTTTCCCTGTGTACCACTGGTACCCTTCAAGCTGATGGTGCTGGAGCTCAGAGGGAGCGAGTCTGAGTAGGTGAGTCCATGTGTGAGTTTCCCAGGAGGAACTGCTTAGGACTCCAGCAGCCTCTTCCACCGACTCAGTCCCCTCTGGTGTTTGAAGCCGTAAGTTGTGGGCACTGGAATCCTGGGCTGGAGGTCCTACTGTGTGTCTGGGACTCCTCGCTCCCGAGATATCCCTCCTGAATTTTTTATCCACGTGGGTGTGGGGCCAGCCCATTCTGCATCTGTGCCTCTCCTACCAATCTGAGTGGATGTGGTTTTGTTCAATTCCGTAGTTGTCAGACTTCCATTCAACTTGATCTTGTAGTTGTCTGAGATCTTCTTATATATTATTTCAATCATTAGAACTTGGCACATGGTACTAGAAGATTATTATTATTAAAAATGGATTTTAATAATAACACTTTGCTTTGACTCATAGACCTTCCTCTTAGAGCTACAGTGCTTAAAAAATTTTTTTTCATCTATGAGCCAACATGCTATAATAACAACAACAACAACAAAGGCACAATGGTAGCCATTACTACCATAAAAGTTCATTTTGTGGCTTGAAAGTATAACTCCAGGAAGGTATGGCAGTGTGGACCTGAAGTTGCTACACTAGTCATAAAAGACTTCTGGGTGAAAGTGAAATTCACGTAGAAACCATAGAAGATTGCCCTGGCGGGTTTAGCTCAGTGGATTGAGCGTGGGCTGGGAACTAAAAGGTCGCCAGTTTGATTCCCAGTCAGGGCACATGCATGAGTTACAGGCCAGGTCCCAGTGAGGCTGTGTGAGAGGCAACCACACGTTGATGTTTCTTTCCCTCTCTTTCTCCTTCCCTTCTCCTCTCTCTAAAAATAAATTAAATTAAATAAATAAATAAAAAAGAAACCATAGAGGATTGGACAGAAGTGTCCAGAGGTGGGTAACGTTTGTCAGAGAGAAGCACAAGCCTGTGTTGATATTTTCTTCTCTTTTCCCCAAGATCCCACTAACAGGCCAAGGTCTTCCTTCGATGGCTCAATCACTCTCATTGGTTTGAGCTTCCTCTGACAGCGTTTCCTGCCCAATCAGCGGTCAGTCCAGCCCTTGGCCTGTCTGAATCATTACCCAGATTGATCTCATGACTTCTTTTTCCTCCTCTCAGTCAGGTTGGGTTGCCAGACAGTTGGACACATCTCTGGCACCAAACTTGGCTTCTCCCCAGTCCCTTCTTGTTCCTTGACCCCCTCCCAGCACTAGGCTATCGGAAGCACCAAGTGTCCTGCCCCTGGAAAGTTCAGAACTAGTCACCAGTGTGAGGATAAGCCACTGTACTCGGTCTCAACGTACAAAAAAGCCCTTAAGATATCACCTGAAACAAAGAGGAACACATGCAGAGAGAGAACGTGGGGCTTGGGAGTGCCAACCAGTAGGAGCAGAACAGCGAAGACCAGGGAGCTGCTTTCGTTTCTAAGGACCCTCCATAGGGCTACACTCAGAGAAGGAAAAGAGACTCAGAGTCAGGGGTGGAGGTAGAGGGAGAGAAGGTGGTGTTGAAATGTCTGCTGCCCACAAGAACAACAGTTACCTGCTTTAGCTCTTCGTAACTCACTACCAGGAAGTTCTTCTTCCCTCTCATGGACATCCATCCACGAACGTGGTCGAACCATGATCCGAATGCCACTGCAGGGGGGCGGGAAGGGGGGGGGAGGCAGAGAGAAGGGGTGTGTTATAGGCTCTGTGAAGGCAGGCACCCCTCTGTTAGGTTCAGTCTTGTGGGCACACTTGCTCACACAATGTCTGGTGCACTGACAACTCTTTGCTCAATGAAGGAGTGAGTGTAGAGATGGAAAGTTGTTATCCAACGTCAGGGTCCGTCCAGAGCAGGCTCTGTACCCAGGTCCCAGGGCCTCTGAGGAGATCTTGCCAGAGAGGCTCAGGGCGTGGAACTCTTGCTGCCCCAACTCAGTGCAGTGTTTAGAATGTTGGGTTGATGGGTAACTCTCAGTGCCCTTCTTGCTTTCCCTGTTGCTATGGCAATTATTATTCCTTTGGAAATGATAATTGCCTTTCCTCTGGCTTAAGATTTTCTTTCTGATCCCCCCCCCCCCCACTGCAGCTTTCCTAGAGGCCAGGGGGAGATTTATTGGTAATAATTCTTTGTGAGGTTAGGTGTGGTTCTTCAACCTGAGATTTCATCCATGAGGGAAATCCTTGCGTGTGCCTCCTTGAAAACTGCCCTTCCCTACATGGGTGTCTAACCCAGGATGGCTGTGAATGCGGCCCAACGCAAAATCATAAATTTACTTAAAGCATGATGAGATATTTTTGTAATTACAGGTTGCAGTGTGTTTAATGTGTGGCCCAAGACAACTCTTCTTCTTCCAGTGTGGCCCAGAGACGCCCAAAGTTTGGACACCCTTGCATATGATCTCCACGAGAGGTAAGTCTTCTCACTCCACCCTCCGTATCTTAACTATTTTCTAGCTTTTAATAGCTGTCTACCATGCCCAAGCCCTTTTTTTTTTCTTTTGTCTTAATCTTTATTCCAAGCCCTTCTTGACCGCAAAGGGTAGTGGGTAATTCTACTCAGTTAACCTATCACTCAAAAATGAGCACAAAGTAAAGATGTTTTAAGGCAAAATACTGAGGGAATTTACCACTTTTGTCACAAGAGAACTAGTTTACATTACACTTTATGAACAAGTAAAGTGGAACCAGGAGAAAGGATCCAAATGGGTCAAGAAAGAAACAAAAGGGAAAAAATTTGAAATCTTGAAACAAACAAAAAATGGAAGCAAGACATACCAAAACGTATAAGATGAAGCAAAAGCAGTTCAGGGAAGGAAGTTTAGAGTGATAAATTCTTGCATCAAGAAAAAGAAAGATCTCAAATAAACAACCCAATTTTATGCAGCAAGAAGGAAATAACAAAGACCAGAGAAGAAAAAAAATAGGCCAGAAAACATTAGAATAGATTAACAAAAACAAGAGCTTTAAAAAAAAAAAAGATAAACAGCCCTGGCTGGTGTGGCTCAGTGGATTGAGCACAGGCCTGCGAACCAAAGGGTTGCTGGTTCGATTCCCAGTCAGGACCCATGCCTGGGTAGCAGGCCAGGTCTCCCCACACCCTGTAGGGGGTGTGCAACTCATAACCACACATTGATGTTTCACTCCCTCTCTTTCTCCCGCCCTCCCTCTCTAAAAATAAATAAATAAAATCTTTAAAAAAAAAAAAGAATGAAATCTCGTTTAAAAAGAAAGATAAACAAAATTGACAAATCTTTAGCTAGACTAAGAGAAGAACAGAGCAGACTTGAATAAATAAAAGGGAAGATATTATACTAATGCCACACAAACATAAAGGACTGTAAGAGACTATCATGGATAATTGCACACCAAATAACTGGATAACTTAGAGGAAATGGATAAATCCCTAGAAATTTATCATGCAACCTACCAAGACTGAATCACAAAGAAAAACAGAAAATCTGAATAGTCCAATAGCAAGTAAGGAGACTGAATCAGTCATGAAAATCTCTCAAGAAAGAAAAGCCCAGGACCGGGTGGTTTCCTAGTCAATTCTATAAAATATTAAAGGAAGAATTAATGCCCAACCTTCTTAAACTTCAGAAAAATAATTGAAGACGGCCCTGGCTGGTATGGCTCAGTGGGTTGAGCACCAGCCTGCAAATCAAAGGGTCCTCGGTTGATTCCCAGTCAGGGCACATGCCTGGGTTGCGGGCCAAGTCCCCAGTAGGGGGCGATGAGAGGCAACCACACAGTGATGTTTCTCTCCCTCTCTTTCTCCCTCCCTTCCCCTCGCTCTAAAAATAAACAAAATCTTTTTTTTTTTTTTTTAAAGAAGAGAGTTCATTCAGATGGTTGAATGTCCAATCAACATTCTTATTTACATTCCTCCAAATCAGGCACAAAACAACTGGAAAACATAATTTAAAGATGTCATTAATCTAAGAAGAAATACATCTGAAAGAGAGTTTAAGCTTTTCATTTAAATAATCATAAAAGATCATTTAAGACCTTTGAAAAGCTTTAGGTAAGGAGAAGGGTAAACAAAGGGCTATGTATATAAGTGAAGAGATAGACTAAGTAATATATGCCATTTCTCCGTGAATTCTTCTGTATAATTGTCATCATCATAATAAAAAAAATACCGACAGTAACAAGTGTCACCAAAGATAGGACGTAACGGGCGCATTCATATGCTATTGGTGGGAAACTTCTGGTGATAAATGCCTACATTAATGCCTATGTTGTCGGTATATAAAGTGATATGACCGCTCTGGAAAACAGTTCACTATCTTTTAAAATGGAAAATTCATATTCACTATGCCTCAGCAGTTCTACACTTCGATTTATGCTCCGGAAAGAAAGTCGTGCACGCGTGCAACAGAGATCCATTATTCCCGACAGCTGTGAGCTCAAAACACCTCATTTAATTTTTAACTCTGGACTTACAAAATGTTGAGAGAGGCAGTGGACAAAAAACAAAACAAAACAAAAGAACAAAAATGAACGACTTCAGTGATGTCTGCAAACAGCAATTACAGCCACTCCTTTTGGTCCACCCCTTGGCCAAAGCTGACCCAGAAGTGCTGCTGATATGTCTGCCTTGGGCGGTGGGCCTTGTGAGAGGACCACACGGGCCATCAGAGCACGCTTGGTGTAGAAAGTAGCGTGAGGTCCTTTGCACAGGGAATTCTGGGACGCAAGCTTCCTAGGGTACGGGCGATGCAAGGGTCGCGAGCTCCGGGAGTCCCACAGGAAAGGTGTCCAGAGCAGGTGAGCCTCTTGGGCTCTGTTATCCTGTATGATCCAGAGCTTGCTCTAAGCCCCAGGGTCCAGAGCAGGGTCTCCTTGTACCTGGGTCTAAGGACACTGTTTCCTGGGCCTTAAATTCCCAGGGGTTTTTCTACAGCCTTCTACAGGGCTGCAGACAACTTGGGATATTGGAATTAGTTGATAACAATAAAGATTTTAGTGTTGACTGGATAAGAGAGAACTGCGTGTTGGGTTTTGAGGCGCAGATAAGCAAGATATTGCGACAGGGGTGAGGTGTTCAGGGCATGTCTTTATCACCTGCCACTACTGATTGGACTTCCTTATTCCTGGAGACGGCAGAAGCACTGACTACTTTATACCCCAAATGGCAACGTCAAACATAGCATTGACGATGGGGAGGGGGTGTTCTCTTCTTGGCTGGCTCCCACCCCAAGGTTTCACCTCTTGCCTTTTTCTTTCTGAAAGGGGAACCCGAAGCAAAGCCGAACTCAGGGCTGAAGAGTTCAGCCAGGATCAGCTCAATATGAAATACACCTGTGGGCTTTGAACACTGGACTTTATGCTGCAGGCACACAGTTCAGGGACTGTGGACTTGTCCCTGTGTCACAGGTGATTGCCACAACAGAGCCTAGAAGGTCCAAAGAGCATGCAGCGAGGACACCGCTGAGTCAGTGAGATTAGTCTAGGTGGGAAGTAAGAGCAACTCTGGCTAGCAAAGCGCCAAGGGAAGGGAGGGCAAATAAATACACATTATTGAACAAAGGCGTGTTAGCTGCTTACGCTGGGGCAGGCACCACTCTAGGGCCCGGGGTCAACAGTGAACCACCCAAAGATCTCACATATTAGTGGGCAGACAGCAGACACAGGGAACAGACGCATGATTAGAATACAGGCTCATTGGCGCTGAGTGCTAAGGGAAAAAGAGAGAGAACGCTGCAGAGATGGGGAAGGATGCTATTTTACACAGTATTGAAGAGGAAGATTTCGCTAAATACAGAGACATTTTGGCAGAGACCAGAATGAAGACATTCATCAAGGTTGTGGGACTTAGGTAAAGGGAAGAGGTGAATGCATGGGGAGGCGGGACAGGAGAAAGATGGTGCGTGGAAGCAGTAGACTCACGCTAGCCCTTGGACAAGGGGTTCTTCTATTTATCTAATGAGGAGGGTAGGCAGTAGGAGGGGTTTGGGGTGTGGGGACCATGTGCTCCCTCTTGAACACACTGCATTAGAAGTATCTGTGGCTCCCTCCAGTGCAGGTGTCCATGGGCTTTAGAGAGGCAGGTCTGAAGTCAGGGAGACATATCCCAGCAGAACTATGGGACCCACCCTATAATTCCAGGAAAATTTGCAACATTTCAGGTATCTGGGAAAGCCTAGAAACTCTGCGTAATTGAAAGGATAGAGATCCGATGGCAACGCAGACATGTTTGAGACAGGACGAGAAGAAAAAGAGAGTTTTACAAGGATGCATTTAAAAAGTGCTGGCAATGCTCTGGCTGGTAGCTCAGTTGGTTAGAGCATTGTCCTGATGTGCCAAGGTTGCAGGTTCGATCCCCACTCAGGGCACATGCATGAAGCAACCAATGAATGCATCAATAAGTGGAACAACAAATTCATGTTTCTCTCTCTGCCTCTAAAAAAATCAGGTTAACAATGAATGAATGAATGAGTGAATGAATGGTGGAAATTCAAGATAGTGTTGTCCATGAGGCGAAAAGCAGACTTTCAGGCAGTCACAAGTGTGCTCTGTGTTTGTAGCAGGCAGCTGGGCTGGTTTGCCATGGGACGAGCTGAAAGGCTGGCTGGGGCACTGCTGCTCTTTGAGAGTCTGTGAAATTGGAAACTGTGGGTGCCAGTGGGGACGGACTCTCTGCTCCAAGGTGAGGGAGAAGTAGGGACAGAGGGCTGGGTACAGGATGAGGTCTGATGAAGGACACCGACCACCCTCCAGCTGCCATATTCTGCATGCACTCACCATTTCCTTGGATGAACCATTCGAAATACTGTTTCAGTGACTCCGGTTTCTTAACAAAATTTGAAATACTCCAGAAAAAATAACCAGACACGATAATGTCTCTGGGATTTCTGATGAGATAAATCACCTTAAAGAGAAAAAAAAATGTGAGGATGAAAGTTCCCCATCGTTCCTCAGCTTCATAAAAATGGAGCCCTGGCTGGTGTGGCTCAGTGGATTGAGCACCGTCCTGCAAACTGAAAGGTCACCGGTTCAATTCCCAGTCAGGGCACGTGCCTGGGTGGTGGGCCAGGTCCCCAGTAGGGGGCGAGCGAGAGGCAACTGATTGATGTTTCTCTCACACATCAATGTTTCTCTCCCTCTCTTTCTCTGTCCCTCCCTTCTCTCTAAAAATAAATAAGGTCTTTTAAAAAATGTTAAATAAATAAATAAAAAGTCTTTAAATATGGAGAAAGAAGCCAATTCCTAGAAAATGCCTATTAAATATCAGTGGATTCTTTTAATAAGTTAATTATTGCATTCACTAATCAAATATATATTTTAAAGTTCCTATCAACGACTCACTCAGGTAATCCCAATAATATGACAAGGGAAGACGACAGCATTTTTCCCTTCCTTTTGGGATATTAGAGTCTGCACACACTGGGAAGCAGCCTGAAGGTTTTCAAGGTTTGAGTGGTGTTGTGTTTATGTATTATAAAGATTAGTAACAGGAGGAAGACTAATAAGTTATGCTATATTCACAGATACATAGCAGACATTTGTACAGTGTGAGTCTGTATTTATGATGTTCAAGAACCAGCAAAACCGCCCTGGCCAGGTGGCTCAGTTGGTTAGGGGGCCGCCCCACACACCAAAGGGTTGCAGGTTCAATCCCTGGTCAGGGCGTATACAGGAGGCAACCAATCAATGTTTCTCTCTCACATCAATATTTCTCTCTCTCTCTAAAAATCAATAAATAGCCCTGGCTGGTGTGGCTCAGTGGATTGAGTGCTGGCCTGCAAACCAAAGGGTCGCAGGTTCGATTCCCAGTCAGAGCACATGCCTGGGTTGCAGGCTGGGTCCCCAGTAGGGGGCGCATGAGAGGCAACCACACATTGATGTTTCTCTCTCTCTTTTCTCCTTCCCTTCCCCTCTCTAAAAATAAATAAATAAAATCTTTTTTCAAAAAAATCAATAAACATATCCTTGGGTGAAGATTTAAAAACAAAAGAATGAGCAAAACTAATCTATAGAGTTAGAAGTCAGTGGAGTGGTCCCCTCTGTGGATGAACATTGACTGGGAAGGTGCAGAGGGAATTTTGTGGGGGAGCAAAAATATCCTAAATCAGCATCTGAAAGGTAGCTGCCCAGTTGTGTACACACGTAAAGATTCGACACCCAATACTACAGATTAGTGCAAATACACAGACACCTGCAAGCATCTGAATACTAAAGATATACCCTACATTCTGCCCCAATTTTCTTTGTGACTTGATTCCAGGCTTCAACTCTCTCTAGGCCTCAGTTTCCCCTTGCAGGGATTCAACGAACACTGAGGAATCACAATGGGAATACACTTAACACTACAATAGGTGTGTTATAAATAAGCTTGAGAAGTGATGGGTTTTAAAAAAAATCCTTCATTTTCTTTATCCTATCTTCTATTGAAGGACACTTAGGTTGCTTCCATATCTTGGGATATGCTGCAGTGAACATGTGTATGTCCTTTTGAATTAGTGTTTTGGATTTCCTTGGGGACGTAAAATACAGCTTAAGAATCGCGATCCCTTCTGGCGGCGCTGACTAGCTCCGTGAGAGACTCACGTGGTTGCTAAATTCAGCAGACAGCCAGATCTAGAAAGACACAGAGCTGAGCAAAACCAGCAATGATGCCGCAGCAATTGCCCTGGATTTAGGCTTCATTTTTCTGCTTTCATGAATTTTCTGCTTCCCACATGTCCAGCTCTACGTCTGCTGCTTCTGCCTGAGTGGAAGGAGGTTATTTATTTAATTAAGACGGGCTAATTATTTTTCTACAGCAACAAAAGGGGGAGGGTGGTGGTTATCTAGTATGGAACACTGTTATAAATTCTGCTTGGGTTTAAAACGTGGTTTTCAAAGACTCTGGCGTTACCCTTTTGCTTTGCTTCTGGTTTGGACCGTGGCATTGCCCAACACAGAATCTCAGGACCTCCTGCTGACTGAGATTGTACCTCAACCAGATCCCCAGGTGGCTCCTAAGCACATTTGAAAAGCATTAATCAGACATCTCTTGACCATTGTGCACTGACCTTGGTCTTGGACGTGAAGAGAGACTTGGGGAAGAGTTGGATGGGGACGTGGGAGGTGATGAGGTGTGGGCCTTCCTTGTTCTTTAGGACTTCGTAGCCATGTGTAGTTTCTAGCCAGGGAGAGCGTTCCCAAATGGGCACAGATTGGATCCACGTGGGATCCCCCTTGGAGTGAATCAGGCAGAGAATTTCAATCAACCAGTTTGTTCCTGGATAGAGCAGAAAAAAGGATGGTCACTCATTTTTTTAATCTGACTTTTATTATTTAAGATTTTATTTATTTGTTTTAGAGAGAAGGGAAGGGAAGGAGAAAGAGAGGGAGAGAAACATCCATGTGCCGTTGCCTCTCATGTGCCCTGTACTGGGGACCTGGCCCTCAACCCTGGCGTGCGCCGTGACTGGGAACCGAACTGGCGACCCTGTGGTTCACAGGCCTGTGCTCAATCCACTGAGCCACACCAGCCAGAGCTAATCTGACTTTTAAAAAATATCATGATAAAGTATGACACCAACTGTGCCTCCTTAACCATTTTTGAGCATACAGTCCAGTGATATTAAGCAAATTCACATTGGTACGCAAACAATCTCCAGAAACTTTATATTTGGCAAAACTGAAACCCTGTACCCATTAAACGAGTCTCCATTTTCCCCTCCACTCGGTCTTTGGAAGCCTCCATCCTCTTTCTCTTTTAGCTTTTGATTACCCTGCACAGCTCATGGAAGTGGATCCAATGGTACTTCTCCTTCTGTGACTGGTGTATTTCACTCAGCATCAAGCCCTCAGAGTTCATCCAGGTTGTAGCATGTGTCAGAACCTTCTTTCTTTTTAAGGCTGAATAATATTCCATCATATGTATGCACCACGTTTTGGTCATCCATTCACCTGCCACTGGACGTTCAGGTTGCTTCCACCTTTTGACTATTTGCCTAAATCCATCACCCTTGACTCTTCACTGCCGCACTTCTTCCAGCGTCTCCAGCCACAGTGCTTGCCCATCTTGTGGTTTTCTCTGCTCCCCCTTCTCCTCCTGGACACACGATCCACGCCCTTTCAGTCCCTCGAATTGGCCAGGCTTGTTTTCAATTCCTGCCCATGGTCCGTGCCGATACCATTACTGAAAACCTCCCTTGCCACTAAATAGTTTTATAATCAGTTTTTCATCTTGATGCTTTAGATGCTTTTTCATCTACTTATTTTCTGGCTCTGAGAGATGTGTTTTATTCACCCCCCTCCTCCCAGTTTCATTCAGACATACCTGACAAATGAAGATGGTACACATTTAAACCCAGCTTTCGTCCCCAAAGCCCTGTACGTGGGCCGGCAAAGACAGAGCACTCATGAATGGGTGAGAGACGTAGCCACAGCCTGTCTCGGCGTCCAACCTGCTCCCTTACCTGATTTGGGGAAAGACAGTGTGACGACATCGTCATCCTTAAACCTGAAATCCTGCACTGCTCTCAGGTGCTCCAGTGTGTAGCCCACGACAGGGAAAGGTATCCCTTCAAACCACATGTACCCATCTGACATTCTGGCAAGCTCTCCGAACTTGGCCTGAGAGTTTCAGCTGCAGCCACAGTGAGAGGCTGTGGCAGCTGCCAAGAGATCACCTTTTATACTAAAGATAAAATAATCATTAATCTCCCCAGGTTTGTTGAGGAGTTGTCCGCTGATAAAAAGAGCAGATATTGTAGCTACAAAGTGATCACAAGGTCGGTGATATTGAGCAAGTGTCAAGAGAACATTATGGGGTAATCTGACTTTGAATTCATGGGAGGGAAGTCACCAGGAATTCAACGAGGCCCAGGATGGAGAAATGTGGGTGAATTAAAAATATTTTTAATGGCATTTAGTTTTAGAACAGTTTTATTTATTTTTAAAAAGATTTTATGTATTTTTAGAGAGGGGAAAGGGAGAGAGAAAGAGAGGGAGAGAAACATCAATGTGTGGTTGTCTCTGGAGCGCCCCCCACTGAGGACCCAGCCCGCAACCCAAGCATGTGCCCTGACTGGGAATTGAACCGGCGACCCTTTGGTTCACAGAGCGGCGCTCAATCCACTGATCCACACAAGCCAGGGCAGAACAGTTTTAGATATACAGAAAAATCGCAAAGATAGTATAGAGAATTCTCATAACTTATACTTTGTTCAGCATTCCCTAGCTTATACCTAACGTCAGTTTTCTGTCCCAGGGTCCCCTACAGGAACCACATTACATCGAGTTGTCTGCTGTGTCTCCTTGGGCTCCTCTTGGCTTTTGAGGGAGAAAGACAAGAAACCAGACGATATCTAACAGTGTATTAACTTCGATGAAGGGGAAAGTGAAGGGACCTGTGAAAACACATGGAGAGGCAGCTCACTAAGGTTTAGGAGACAGGTGAAGTTCCAAGAGGAGGTGATATTTATTTATTTAAATCCTCACCAGAGGACATGTTTTACTGATGTTGGGAGAGAGAGAAACATTGATGTGAGAGAGAATCATCCATTGGTTGCCTCCCATATGCTCCCCAACTAAGGATCGAACCGACATCCTTAAAAGAGAAAATTCAACAAAATCAAGAAAGCAACACACGAACAAAACTAGAAGCTGCACAAAGAGCTAGAAATCGTGAAAAAGAACCAAGCAGAAATTCCATCGCTGAAGAGGAATGCGGTGAAGGAAATGATAAGCAAAACACAGTAGAGATCGTCAACATCAGGATGGATCGTGCAGGAGAAAGCATGCATGAGTTAGGAGTCAGGAACACTCCAAAATTACCCAGTCAGAGGAGAAAGAGATAAAAAGAATGATAATGAAGAAAGCCTCCACAATGTGTGGGTCACCATAAAAAGAGACAGTTTGCAAATTATTGGAATCTCAGAAGGAGAAGAGAGGGAAGAAGGCAGGACGCATATTTAAAGAGACAGTGGTTGAGAATGTCCCAAATCTGGTGAGAGATTTGGATACTCAAGTTCATGAAGTATATAGCGCCCCTCCATCCATGTAAAGAGATCTCTCCAAGACACAGTATAATAAAACTGTGAAAAATCAAAGACAAAGGGATCATCTTAAAAGCCTCAAGAGAGCCTTGGCTGGGTGGCTAAGTTGATTGGAGCATCGTCCCATCCAGGTTTGATTCCTGGTCAAGGTTGTGGGTTCGATCCCTGATTGGGGTGTGCGCAGGAGACAACCCAACAATGTATCTCTCTCTCCCCCCCTCCTCTCTCTTTCTCTCCCTACCTTCCTCTCTCTTTAAAATCAGTAAATACATTCTCAGGTGAGAATTAAAAAATAAAAATAATAAAAAATAAAAGCATCAAGGGAACCAAAGCTTGGAAATTACAAGGGAACCCCCACAAGGCTACCAGTGGATTTCTCTGGAGAAACCTCCCAGGCCATGAGAGGGTGGGGTGATATATTCAAATCGATGAACAAAATAAACTGCATATTTTGGGAACTGGGCTAAGAGAGTTCTCATATCTGCCACATTGAAAACCCATACTAGCAATTGTTATTTCAACTAGGAATTCTCTATCTGGTAAAGGTATTCTTCAGAAGTAAAGGACAGTTAAAGAGTCTCCAAGACAAGTAAAAGTTGAAGGATATCCCCACCGCTAAACCTGCCCCCCAAGAAATACTGGAAGTTCTTCAAGCTGAGACAAAAAGGTGCTAACTAGTAACATAAAAATATATAACCCATTGGCAAAGGTAGGCATACATTTAGAATATGCTAATACTGTAATATGGTGGTGTGTCATGCATTTAACTTTAGTATAAAGGTTAAAGGACAATAGACTTTGGAAAAGCTGAGCTTTCAATGAAAGAATCAAATACTTCTTCCTGTGGCCATTCCATGAGAAGCTTTTATGGGCAGGGTGTTATAACTTCAGTCCCTTTGTAATGAGTATTTAGATTTGTATGATCAGTCTACGGGATTTGACGGATTTGCCTAGGGTCCACATTTATCTCCTTTCCTCATCTCTGAGTTAAAAATGTTGAGATAGGGTTATCCTGAAGTACCCAGGTGGGACCTAAATCCAATGACAGGTGTCTTCATAAGAGACAGAAGATGAGCCCTGGCTTGTGTGGCTCAGTAGATTGAGCGCCAGCCTGTGAACCAAAGGGTCGCTGGTTTGTTTCCCAGTCAGGGCACAGGCCTGGGTTGTGGGCCAGGTCCCCAGTTGTGGGGATGCGAGAGGCAACCTATCGATGTATCTCTCGTACATCAGTGTTTCTCTCCTCTTTCTCCCTTCCTCCCTCTAAAGTAAATAAAATCTTTTTTAAAAAGAGAGAGACAGAAGAGGAAAAGACACAGACACACAGAGGAGAAGGTCACATGGAGACAGAGGCAGGGATTGGAGTGGTGCAGCCACAAGCCAAGGAATGCCTGTAGCCACCAGAATCTGGAGGAGACAAGGGCAGACCCTCCCCTCCGACCTTTAGAGGGAGCACACACATGCACACACCTTGATTTGGACTTCTGGCCCCCACAACTGTGAGAGAATAAATTTCTGTTGACTTATGCCCCCAAGTTTGTGGCAATTGGTTATAGTAGCCTTGGACGCTGATACGATGCCCTTTGAGCCTGTGCCACATGGTTCCCTCCAGAGCTACAGGTGTCTTCCTTGCCCTTTAACGCCCATCAGTTCCGTCATGCAAAGCCAAAGCTGACACCACTCAGAATCTCACACGACTCGGGTGGAGGTCTGGGAGTCTAGGCTGTTTAAGGTGCGGGGAAGGAAGGACATCCTCCAGAAACAAGCAAGTTCTCAACGCAGAATTCAGAGCTTCTATTCTGTACGGTCCTCAAACTGTGCATACAAAACTAACATGCCATGAACCTAAAAATAAAAGGGCTTTCAAAGTGAGGGGCAACAAGTATTTATTTGAGATCAAAGAAACAAACAAACAAACAAAAATGGAATAGCTACTGGGGAAGCATTGATTCAGGCAGAAGCCAAAAAAGTGGTCTGAACAGGAGCCAAAAGGCAATGGGGTATCTCTTGGCATTGATAAGCTAACATAGTGAAGTTAATCCTTTTCTTAAAAAGATTTTATTTCTTTTTAGAGAGAGGGAAAGGGAAGGAGAAAGAGAGAAACATCAATGTGTGGTTGCCTCTCTTGCGCCCCCTCCTGGAGACCTGGCCTTCAACCCAGGCATGTGTCCTGACTGGGAATCGAACCAACGACCTTTCAGTTCGCAGGCCGGCACTCAATCCACTGAGCCACACCAGCCAGGGTGTAGTGATGTTAACTCTAAACAATGTTTTTAATATTCAGTCCAGTAGTCATCAGTCCAGGAGTCATAATATCTGCTTTCTTGTTACCTTTGCAAATAATTGTTCGCTTCAGGCCCCATTCCAGGTCACTTTGCCCGGTTTTAACATCCAGAGGTTTGCGGCCCAAACATGCAAGGCAGTTCCTCTGGGGTGGCCGCTCTGGCTCCATGTTAAAGTGGCTTCACTTATATTGATTTTTATAACACAAAACTGTTGGATCTGAAAAAAATCCAGATATTTTTACTCCAACAGCCCTGCCCCAGCACCTGCAGGATATGCGGATACCCCTGTGGGCTAGGCTGGGTGCCTGAGCAGGGAGCGAGAGGAACAGAGACTAGGCCTGAGGCTGTCGTCTACCCCCAGGGGCCGTGCTGGGCCATTCAATGGTCCGTGCAGATAGAGCCCCATCTCTGCTTTGAACAGAATGTTCAGGCCTTTGAGAGCTTGAATAAGGCATCCAACTCTGCTCTCTACCACATGGAAGGTAAGGACATTCATAACAGTTCTCATCAATACACAGGACACCATAGATGCTTTTAGAAAGATTTTATTTATTTATTTTTAGAGAAAGGGGAAGGGAGGGAGGAAGAGGGAGAGAAACATCCATGTGCAAGAGATACACTAACCAGTTGCCTCTCACGTGTCCCCTACCGGGGGCCTGGCCCGAAACCCAGGACGCGCCCTGACAGGGAATCAAACCAACAACCTTTCAGTTTGCAGGCCGGTGCTCAATCTACTCAGCCCCACCAGCCAGGTCTACATTGTATTTTAATTAAAAATTTTTAAGAATTATATATGTATGAGGGGAAGTTTGAGTTTCTCTGAGAATTTCGTTGACTTGCCAAAGACTATATACCGGGGGGCGCGGGAAAGGGGGGGTCCGGCACAAATAATGCCCCTTTTTATTATAAAATCTTTTATTCCAAAATCATAAGCATGTCATTCTGTAACATAACAATGTCACACTCAAGCGCATCGTATGACATTTTAGGTAAAATGTTCAAATGGAATCTATAAATTATTCCATCCATCTTATTGCCCTACCAACCACACTCAGGCAGGCGTCACTTCCGCCGGAACCTGGACACTGTTAGCGACTCACCAGGACCTCGATTGGAACCCCAGTTCTTCCCCACAAATGCCCTGCTGGGTCCCCCACCATGTCCACTGCTGTGTCGGTCACCATAGAGCTTTGGCTGTGACTTGTTTCAAGAAAAAGGCGTCACCCACATGAAGAGAGACTACTTCTTTGTTGGTCGGAGTGGTCAAGGAAAGGATTTATTCTGAGAGGCAGCTGATGAATTCTGTAACCTCGGTCTCTTCACGAACACCAAGACTTAGCTACAGCTACAAGCTGTGGAAGGAAAACAGACGCGAGGGTCAGTATTGGTCTCTCGGCCTCTGGGATAAGCCGCTCTCCTTGGTGGGAGATCTGGTCTACCCCCAAGAAGCAAACACAAGTTCATGGCACCGGGGAGGCGTGGAAGGGCCTTAGAGAGCAGTGGCCTGGGGAGGGTGGAAGTATCTCTCTCAAATACAGTATGCCATTATTGATTATTGTAGGACTTGATTTTTACAATAGATTATTTTAACGTAAGCTGTACAGTCCATTATTGGAGCAAATTTATTAAATCGATAATTTTCAGGGTTAAGGAAGTTGTTAAAAATGGGCAGCCTCATATGTTGACTGAGGATAATTTAGAATAATTTAAAATCTAACACACACACACACACTTAACTTGGACACATCCACTGACCCAGTGGTTTCACTCAGATGATCAAAAATAAGACAAAACACTCCCTCACAGTTACTCAAAAATCAATGTGGAAAGGATCCATTTGGTCACGGTCTTATCAAAACATGAAAAACCATCATATTATGCTTTAAAGATTTTATTTATTTGTCTTTAGAGAGAGGGGAAGGGAGGGAGAAAGAGAGGGAGAGAAACATCACTGTGTGGTTGCCTCTCGTGCACCCCCTACTGGGGACCCGGGCCACAACCCAGGCATGGGCTCTGACTGGGAATCGAACCGGCAACCTTTCAGTTCACAGGCTGGTGCTCAATCCACTGAGACACACCAGCCAGGGCAAAGTGTGCTTTAATAGGGGAATAGTATATCCATATTTTGAAATTTGGTGAAAGCATGAAGAAAGACGAAGTAGATTTCTGATTTCACATGGAACACTCTCCATAGTGAAGGTCATGACACATGACAGCCCTGGCTGGTGAGGATGAGGGTCGTCCCGCAAACTAAAGGGTCCCCAGTTCAATTCCTGGTCAGGGCACGTGCCTGGGTTGCATGCTGGGACCCCGGCTAGGGGCATGGGAGAGACAGCCAAATGATGTTTCTCTCTCTCTCTCTCTCTCTCTCATCTCCTCCCTCTCTCTTTAAAATCAACAAACATACTAATCCCTCTGAAAGTCTACTCTACAAAGTAGGATTTCAACATTGTGGACAATGTAATTAATGGAACTAAACAGGTATTGATATTTACTTGGCTGCTAGGAAGCTCAACTCCGATTGTGCAGTTTCACCCTAAGACAACGTGTGCACTGCTAACTTGACCTCTTGCTATATTACGCTGAATTTCCTAGATTTTTCATCTGTTCATTTTATTGTCAGCTAGTTATTTTCATCAGCTGTCTTAAACTTTCTGGGCCCAAGCAGTAAAAAGAGAAAAGGAGGGGTGAGAAAAGGAAGGGAGAGATGGCACATCTACTCCCAAGAATCCAGCATGTGGTGGTTCTGGGAGCGGTCTAGGAAAGCAGGCACACGATGGGGACGCGGAGCTGGGTCACTCCCAACCTGTGGTGACAAGGAGACTCCATCTCTGGGGGGCAGGCGAAGGACACACAGGCCCTGGCTCCAGGAGGTGGTCCAACTGTTTAAACCCTTGCTGGACTTGAACTGGATGGTGTCCCAGTGAAGGGACATGCATGAGCTGGTCCAGAAATTAAGTCTCAGGAAACGGTAACTATACACATTGGCTATAGCTAAGCACCACTGATACCCTATTATAAGGTAATAAAAAGATTCAAGTGAGTATCATGCATGTGTGGAGGCCACAGACCCTTCCTGGTGTCTTACCGAGGAGCACATGTGCAGACCAGCCTACGGCTTGACTATTGGCCAAACTCCAGAGAAAGTTAGGGTTCAATGAAGGCAGATGCAGGGTCAGAGGATGGGGGTGGGGGTGGGGGCAGGCTGCGGGAGGAAATAGGACTGCTTGTCTATACAGAACCACGCAGCTGCTGTGTCCAGGTCCCAAATAGGGCTGAGACTTTCCTGGAAGCCCGATAGGAAAGGTTACGAGGTGGAGAGGGAAGAAGCAGTCACTCAGCCCAGACTAGAAGGACATGTCCCACATGGTCTTTATCTGTGTGTCACTGATGTTGCAGACAATGACCCCAAAGGCACTTCCAAAGGAGGGGTGGTATGCGATTTGACAAATGCTTACATAGAGCCTTGGGGAGCGGGGCAGGAAGGAATGCTGACTTTAGCCACCACCGAGTTGGGGCTAGGCTGGGGGCTTCACCTCTCACTGGCTGATTGGCTAGGATGCTCCAGTTCTCAATGGCTGGTTGCACATCCACAAAATGGCAATTTTGATGGGGAGAAAGAGAGAATGGGTGGGAAGCTCACAAGAGAGGCTGCTTAACAGAACTGGCGTGTAGGTGATCTTTAAGATGATGGAATCCAACACTGGGTTGGGGTATAACCTAGCCTCTTAAGCCTGCTTCCTCGTATCTCTATGGGCATGATGACGCCTACAATCACTTCCTGGGGTCATCATGGAGGTTAAACGAGACACGATTTGGACTCACTAAAACCCTCCCTATCATTCAAGCACAGAGATGGGGCACTCTCTAGTGTCTCCTGCCCAGGCCTTTTCTCCTTCCCACATCTTCTCTTCAAAGGAAATGAAATTCACTTCTTCACCGGCACGGGGTCAAGGACCGATCATTCAAGCCAGTGGCCGGCAAGCCAGAGCCCAGAGTTCGAATCCAACCCGCGCACCACCTGCTTTTGTGCGGCCCGTGAGCTCATGGTTTCCTCATACTTTAATGGTTGACAGAAACAAAAATCGAGAGACAAGAAATATTCCATCACGCCTGAAATTCCAAGTGATGAGATCTCAAATCTCTATAAAGTTCTAGACATAAAGTTCTATTGGAACACAGCCACATTAATTAATTTGTGGGGCTCGCCTTTTTTTTTTTTCCATTGCTGTGGCTGCTTCGATGCCTCAGGGCAGAGTGGAATTGAATATGTGAGAGAGCCTGTGGTCTTTGAAGCCTAAAAGACTTTCTCCTGAGCTCTTTCCAGGAAATGTTTGCTGACCCCTGACCTAATCCACCCATCACCAGATCATCTAGACCCCAACTTCCCTTTCCATTGATCCAGAGGGTCCCCCACTTCAAGAGATCTATAAGACTGCCCCCCTCCCCCCCGGGGCAACTCCATCCTCTCTCCCAGCCCGCTTACTTGTAAGGCGAGCACTGCTTCCATTTCCCGTCCTCATCGTAATTGTAGGTCAGCGAACACCAGCTACGATTCAAAATATAGTGCTCCACTGTGCACCTGTCAAAGCTTTCCCCTCTGAAGATGAAAGGGAAGCTGCACTTGGGGGGATCTGCAGGCAAAGAGAGGAGCAGAGGGCGCGATGTGAACGGAGAAAGTCTCGCCGCCGCAGAACTATTTTCAAAGCGGTTCGAACGCGCGGAGCCCTGGCAGGTGTGGCTCAGTGGGTTGAGTGCGGGCCTGCGAACCAAAGGGTCGCCGGTTCGATTCCCAGTCAGGGCACATGAGAGGCAACCACACATTGATGTTTCTCTCCCTCTCTTTCTCCTTCCCTTCCCCTCTGTCTAGAAAATAAATAAATAAAATCTTTAAAAAAACAAACAAACACGTGGAAAGTCAGGATTCAGACTCAGGTGTACCCGGTCCCCTAAATCACACAGGCCGCTGTTGTCAGCGGCTTCTCCATCCGAGGCGTCCCGGACACTCACCGCTCCCCGTGCAGTACCGCCAGCGGCCTCGGAACTTCCCATCCAGAGAGCACCAGGAGTAGTCGCTGTGGATGGAGACACAGCTGTAGTAGACTGCTTCGTGGTACAGGAATGGAAAGGTGCAGGGAGTGTTGACAAATTCTGCAAAAGAGAAAACACGCCGAGAGGGGGCAAGCTTACAAAGGGAATTGGCGTTCTGGTTCTTTTTTTTTAAATTCTCACTCAAGGACATTTTCTCACGGCTTTAAGGGGAGGGGGGCGGAGGGGAGGGGGATCAAATACAGTGTCCGGCACAAATAACGCCCCTCTTTTATTACTTAAGCATGTAATTCTATAACATAACACCATCACACTTGAGCACACTATATGACATTTTGAGTGAAATTGTTCAAATTGCTGTCTGTCCCATGGAAGACAGTCACATATCCTACCAACCACGCTCAATAGCGTTACTTCTGCCGGACCCTGTATTTGGTGACAGGAGGGACACTGGACTTTGGGTAGTGAGCACACAGTACAATGTACAGACGATGCATTATAGAATTGTATACTTGAAACTTATATCATGTTATTTACCAATATCACTTCATTAAGTTTTAAAATTAACAAATAATAAAAACATCAATGATTTTCCTATTAAAAAAAAAGAGGTGGAGGGGTAGAGAGAGAGAGAGGAAGAGAGAGAGAGAGAGAGAGACCAATGTGAGAAAGAAACATGAGTGGTCGCTTTCTTGTAAACATCTTACCCGGGGATCAAACTCACACCCTGGACAGGTGCCCTCACTGGGAATCGAACCCGCAACCCCTTGGTCCATGGGACGACGCTCCAGACAACTGAGCCGCACCCACCAGGGTGACTTGGCTTCTAAGTTCGACGGCGATTATCCATGATCAGCAGCAGGCTTGCTCACCCACCGCCCCCAAATCCACAAGTGGCCAGTTTCACTCACTGCCTTCCCCGGGTGAGGCACAGACTCTAAGCAGACATCAAAGGAAAACTGATTGCATCCCAGAGCTGCGAGCTGACTAGAGTAGGCGGCTTCCTTCCCGTGGAAAGCCTAGAGACTGCACATCCAGTCTCCTAACCCGAAACCCCGGTCTTCCTTATAGTCCCCCTTCTCCGTCGCCCCTAGAAAAATAAATCTCTAGCCTTCCAAAGGTGGCCCCTCTTACCCCTGCATGATTCACTTCCCCCCACACCATTCTTTGTCACCTAGCACTGTGCCACACCTCGACGAGGCCGTAACGTTTCTGGATGCTTCTGACCTTTCGTCATATCTTTCTGTAGTGGTGGGGAGAATCTTTCTTTCTTTCTCTCTTTCTCTCTCTTTCTTTCTTTCTTTCTTTCTTTCTTTCTTTCTTTCTTTCTTTCTTTCTTTCTTTCTTTCTTTCTTTCTTTCTTTTCTCTCTCTCTCTTTCTTTCTTTTGCTTTTAGAGGAAAAGGGAGGGGGGACATCAGTGTGAGAGAGAAATATTGATTGGTTGCCTCCCACATGCACCCTCACTGGGGATTGAACCCGCAACCTAGGTATGTGCCCTGACCAGGAGTCGAACCCGCAACCTTTTGGCACCACAGGACGCGCCCCAACCAAGTGAGGCACACCCAGCCAGGGCGGGATGTTCTCTCTTAAATACTAACCTGACCCTGCCACTGACCCATTGCTCTCAGGACAAGAAAAAACATGGAAATGGCTATGGTGCCCTGCTCAGTCTGGTTTCCCCAAACCCCTCATCATGGAGCATCTCTTGTTGTGTTCTCTGCTCAGGCCTCGGAGGGTCCTGAGTGTGTGGCCAAAACGCTTGCCTTGACTTGCAGGCGTGATCTCCTCTGCTTGGTGGAACAGCACCCTCCCCGCCCCTCACCCCCCACCCCTGCCTCTTAGCTCCCCTTCCTTTCAGCCTGCCCGTGAATCTTCATGAGACGCCCTCGAACGCCCAGACTATGTATGCTAGACCCACTTGGACTGACTGTCTTACTGGTTCCTTTTTCGTCCACTTATTTAACACGTGAGGGCCTGGCTCAGAGCTTTTCTGGTTTGTCAGAAATGACCACAGGCATCCTGTTCAAAGCTAAACCCGTGGTATCACCTGGTAGGAACCGGACCAGAAACAGAAGCTTAATAAATATTGGTGGGTCCCTCAAAAGCCTGAAATCATTCTGATATGAGATTCATTTATTATTATTATTATTATTATTTAGCAATTTTTATTACTTATCAGTACACATCATCTACATTTATTATTGAATAGTAATTGTATTGTTATGTTTAACAATGATGTCAGAACTTTTATTATTCTATGACTTAACAATATTGTTATAATATTGATCATCTAATATTTAAAATCATTATTTAACCATTTTATCAGCATTAGTTATTACTATGTTCATTATTAATTAGCTATTACTTACTCATATAAGAAGTTATTGCATAGCTTACTCGGTGCTGGATGTATTGGGCCCAATTTACAAACAATCAGCACATCTGAGGATATCCTTACATCAGTCCCGTGACTTGGGTACTGTCACCATGCTCCTCCTAAGGCCGACTTTGGTCCCCAGCATATGATCCTTATACACAGAGAAACCCTGATGTCCACTGCTCTGAAAATAGCTCCCTTCTGACCCCGAAAGCAAGAGAGCTGATGACATTTCCCCACCATGTACTCTAGATGATGTTGGCCTAATTCCAGGCAAGTAATTGCTGATTGAAATAGCTTTAAGAACCAATCAGCATATTTCTTTTTAAAGATCCAGGCCTATTTCTGGCACTCAGTGACCTTGCTACAGGAGATTCCATTTTTTAAAAAAGATTTTATTTATTTATTTTTAGAGAGAGGGGAAGGGAGGGAGAAAGAGAGGGAGAGAAACACTGGCCTGCAACCCAGGCATGTGCCCTGACTGGGAATCGAACCCGCCACCTTGCAGTTGGTAGGCTGGCGCTCAGTCCACTGAGCCACATGAGCAAGAGCCAATCAACACATTCTGTAACCAAAGTTCCCCTTTCACTGGCTTGACCACTATCCGCATACAGTGTTCCCACATCTTTATTTCTCTCTTAAAACTCCCAACTTCATGAGAGCTGAATATGAGCACCGCCTGTCTCCCCACGCAGATGGTTTGAGCCTTCCAGGAACAGAGGGACCGAGGCGCAGTCATCTCTGGTGAACCCGTATGAGCTCCGAGATTAACGTTTTCACTTGAAAAACAGACACCAAAGATCACACGTACCTGAAGTGTCCAGAAAAGACCATTCTGAAGAAAGAGCTGGCCAACTAGTGGCTGCGTGGGGGGGAGGGGTGATGGCAAATGAACACAAGGGATCTGCCTGGGGTGATGAAAATGTTCTAGAATTGGACTGAGCTGAGGTTTACACCACTCTGAAAATTTATTAAAACATCATCAAATGGTAGATTTAAAATGGATGAATTTTATGGCATGTAGGTTGGACCTCTCCATAGAAGGCTGTTAAAAGAAACAACCAAGCAAACAACAAGAGCCACAAATATTGATGTGAGTACCCCTGGGAAGAGTTCTTTTCTGAAGGGGCCGGGGGAGGGGAAATCGGGATGTGGCAGGGCTGGCTGGAATGGATCTCGAAATACAGGATGTGGCTGCCTGGACCAGGGAGGGCCTTGCGTGCCAAAAGAAAAGCAAAGGAAAGAGTAAAACAGCAGAAAAGTGCAAGGATCGTTCAGGAATATAATACTGTTTCATGGGTAGGGGCTTACATTTGGAATGCTAACAAAGAAATAGCCCTGGCCGCTGTGGCCCCGTGGATTGTGTGCTGGCCTGTGAAAACAAAGGGTTGCCGGTTCGATTCCCAGTCCGGGCACATATCCAGGCTGCAGGCCTGGTCCCCAGTAGGGGGCGCACGAGAGGCAACCACACACTGATGTTTCTCTTTCTTCCTCCCTTCCCCTCTCTGAAAATAAATAAATAAAATCTTTTAAAAAGAGAGAAAGATTTAGGCAGAAGATATTTCCCGTTGTTGATCCTAAGTTAAAAAAAAATAAACATATCCTTACCTGGAAGTGGAGGTTGTGAATGGCTGATAAATTCTGAAAGAAAACAAACAAAAAAAAGGCTACAATTAAGACTGCTTCCAAAAATACTCCGTTCCTAGGCTAATGGCTGTTAAAAGGACCTTGAAGTTCATGCAACCACCTGCTCTCCTGCTGCAGAATCACTTTTTTTGCTAGCACGTTTTGGATGACTCCTGATTCCTTCTAACTGGCGAAGGAGTGGGGGGGTCTCACATCCACCTACGACACAGCTCATCCATTCAGTAGGAGCTCCGACTTGTCCAAAGGTCTTTCTTTGAGTAAGTTAGAGTAAACCCAATGTCACGCCACCTGTCCCCCGGTGGTTGATATGCCACAAGATATGCCCGGTGCTAGAGGGACCATCCTAGCTTTTGCTCCCATGTCAACATTTCAGGAAAACAACCTATTTATTCAGTGTGAGATCACCGAATATTCCTGGCAGCCTTGGTGATTCTGTTCCGCTTTGCTTCCTAGAAAATGTTACTCTTTTATCATCCGCGAGTGTGTTTCAGGGAGTGTGTGTCTTGGTAGCATCACCACCCTACAGCCAGGTTAGACCCAGGTAAAGACTGGAAAGGAAACATGAAGACCTCTGTCATCGGATACCATTAGCTCATCTCTCATTGGCTAGATCTGCCATTCACTACCATTAGCTCATCTCTCATTGGCTAGATCTGCCATCCCATACCATTAGCTCATCTCTCATTGGCCATTCCTCTGTTCCAGTCATTGTCCTCAGTGGACCTTCAGCACAGCGCCCTGGAGGAGAGATTATAATTGAGGGCTCTCTTCTCCTTCCATCCCTCAAAGGTTCACAGTTGAGAGGTCACAGGCAACTGAGAGCGACCGGAAGTGATTGACCCCTGACTGGTGGGAACGAGGTTTGTACTCTAGAAGTCCGACCTCTGAGACTGTGACCGGAACACAACATTGACATTACCTTGGAACTGCCACATCCCGGTGTGAGTGACTGAAAGCCGCGTCTCCCTTGTTTTATCGCCAATATAACGTTAATTTAGAGTTTGTGCCAGACTCGAACTGGGAGCTACTAGGTGGTGAGTATGGCATCGTGTTAGCTGATGGTAGCCCTGCTCTTGGGAAAGTAGCTAACAAGATGTCAACATTTATAAGAATATATTTTTTTTTATTTTAAGATTTATTTATTTATTTTTAGAAAGAAGGGAAAGGAGGAAGAGAGGGAGAGAAACATCAATGTGTGGTTGACTCTTGCACGCCCCCTACTGGGGAACCTGGCCCGCAACCCAGGCATGTGCCCTGATTGGGAAACGAGGGGGCAACCCTTTGGTTCCAAAGTTGGCACTCAATCCACTGAGCCACACCAGTCGGGGGAGATGTCAACATTTAAAAAAAAATTTTTTTTCTAGCCTTGGCTGCCTAGCTCAGTTGGTTAGAGCACCATCCCAATAGGCCAAAGTTGTGGGTTCGATCCCCAGTCAGGGCACAAACAAGAATCAACCAATGAGTGCATAAATAAGTGGAACAACAAGTCATTTCTCTCACGCTCACTGTCTCTCTCTCCACCTTCCTCTCTCTCTCAAATCAATGAATTAAAAACAAAAAAGCAAAGAAGTAGTTCAGCTCTTTTGGCTCCAGAAACTGAGCCTCTAAAATAACCCTGCCTTTGTGTGGTGTGGGTTGCGGGAGGGGGTCACTGTTTCTGACCCTGAAACTCTTTTTCAGCAGTGCTGCCACCAAAGTGAACCCTCTCCCCCTGTGGTTAGGGGCCTTTTAGGGAAAACCCACGGGCACTTACACTGTTACACACGCTAGCCGGCTCTGGATGGGTTCTCTGCTTTGTCCAGTCATGGTGGACAAAGCTTCATCTCTACTCTCCTTGCTCCCCACATTTTACAGATGAAGGAGCAGAGAGACGCCTCCACCGAAACCCTGTCTACTTGGCCAGAAACGGGTGCAGCCTGGACTCCCAGGACCTCTGTCTGGTTCCAAGGAATGAGCTCCTTTTTCTCAGACCCAGGTGCCCTCAGAAATGGTCCTTTGCCATTTCCTTTACTGATGTCATGGAAAACAGCCAAATCCTCCTGGATCTTCTCTCCTCGCCCATTATGTTGCTACCACATCACACCTCGGACCAAACATGGCGATTTTTACTATTTGATCCTTCCCCTACTCTCCTCCAGCTGACGGTGATCAGGTAACACCGTCCCCAATTCTGAGGATTTACAGCCTGTCCGACGTGTTCTCAGGCAGAGAATACAGAAGGCAGCCTCCCCGCACCCCACCCTCCACCCTATCCAAAAGCCGACCTGACACCCCCAGCTGCTGGGCGTAAACCGTCCCCCAGAATCACGACCTGGACAAGCTGGCTTGCAGGTCATGGGAAAACAGGACAAAGCAAGTCCACTTCAGGGTTTTGCCTAAACACAGTCAAAAACCAGGTCACCGTGTCATAAACTAGCAAATGCCTCCTTCCTCTTAGTGACTGCTACTTCCTCACCGGTGATGATGGCAATGGCTCCTGGTCCTTCCTCACCGGTGATGATGGCAATGGCTCCTGGTCCTTCTGGTCTGTCTTCCGGTAGAGATCCATGGGATCTCCCCTGCTTTCTGACCACGCCCATTGTTGAGCGAACCGAGTCTTTCTTAACTTAATCCCCCCAAAACCTCCCAAACAGAGCCCAAACCCTAGAATCAGTTCTAATGCTGTCTTGCTTGGAACCCCGAGGTGCCCCATGGCACCCCGAAGTGTGTGGTCTTCTTGACTCCGGGGAGGGATACACCCGACTCATACAAATGCTACATGTTCCAGGTGGGCTCTGGCTGCCGGGCAGTGACGGTCCCCAGGGTTTGCCTGCCTTTCCTACTTTAATCCTCACAATGACCGAGAGAGAAAGATCACTTCCTCTCGGTTCAAGTTATCTGTTTTCTGGGGAGGCAATGCACATAGCCCACACTTTAGAGAAGTTACACAAAGGAAATCATAAAAGTCCTTCCAGCCATCCCCGACCCCCACCACCCTGTCATACACCCTCCCCCCCCCACACACACATGCAGATAACAAGTGTTCTCATTTTGATGAGACCTAGAGAGACCATTTATATTCAAGGAAAGTCTTCTTCAATTGATTTTAGAGAGAGAAAGAAAGGGGGAGAGAGAAAAGAAGGGAGAGAGAGAGAGAGAGAGAGAGAGAGAGAGAGAGCCAGCAAGAGACACCAATTTGTTTCTCACTCATTGATGCATTCATTGGTTGCTTCTGATATGTGCCCTGACTGGGCATTGAACCTGCAATCTTGGCACACTGGGATGACGCCCCAACCAAATGAGCTACCTGACCAGGTCTGGTTCACTCCTTTTTTTTTTTACACAAAAGATAGCTTAGCCTCCATACTGTTTATTTTGACCTTGATCCCATAACAAAAGATCTTGGAGAACTTTCCCACACGATATCTATTAAGCTTCCTCTTCCCTCTTTTTTAAATTGTGATAAGAACACCTAACAGGAGATCTACCCTCGTAGGAAACGAGGTGCCCAGTGTGGTATTGCCAGCCCCTGCCGCCCCCCCCCCCGCCCCGCACTGGCACTGCGTGTCACCCGGCAGGTCTCCAGAACATGCTCATCTTTCATGCCTGACATGTGGGGCTCCATGCACAGTGCCCCCTGGCAATCCCCGGTCTACTCTCTGCCTACGAGTTTGACTATTTGAGATACTTCATGTGGGTGGAGTCACGCCGTATTTGTCCTTCTGGAACTGGTTCATTTCACCCCAGCTTCATCCATGTTGTCGCAGACTTCGAAGCTTCCTCTCTCTTCACAGCCATAACCACTCTACAGGTAAGAAGGCCGAGGCTTAAAGAGAGGCAGAGCGACCCACACTCACCCAGCCAGTGAGAGGAGGAAGAGGAAAGCTTTGAACTCAGGACTCTCCAAACCCTCTGCTCCGCACCAGCCACTGTGCTGGATTTAAAAGATGTTTAGGAACGGTGAATAGAACCTGTTTCCAGCCCGTCTTGCCCCAAACCACTGCCTCCTAGCTCTCCCCTTCTTCCCGGGTCCTCCTCTCCCCCTCCCGTCACCGTCTCACCTGCCCTCAGCCCATGCACACAGAGAGCCAGGGACACCCAGCCAGCCAGCCTTCTCATCACCTCCATGGATCTGCAGGTGGCCGGAGCAGAGGCTACTTCTGACTTTATGCTCTCTGATCCCTGTCCCTCCCTCTTGACCTGCTCCACTGCACACAGACCTACCCCAGAGCACTTTGTCCCAACTCTCAGGTGTACACAAAAGTTAGGGACAACCCTCTGAGAAGCATTCTGAGAGCACGGCTCCTGGACCAGCTCCACCCCCCTCACCTGAAAACTGGTCAGAAATGCCAATACTGAGGCCCCACTCCAGACCTGCTAAAACTCTGGGGAAGAGACCCAGTCAGGCCTGGGGTTGTAACGAGCCCTCCAGGTGAGCCCGACGTTCACTAAAGTTTGAGAATCACTGCTTGGGCTTCATACTTTCATATCCATTTCATCTCATTTACTGCCTTCATGATTTTTTATATAGATTTCATTTATTAATTTTTAGAGAGAGGGGCATGGAGGGACAGAGGGAGAGAAAAATGGATGCTCAAGCCACTGAACCACACCAGCCAGGGTTGATTCTTTATTTATTTATTTATTTATTTTAACGAAGATTTTATTTATTTTTAGATAGGAGAAGAGAGAGAGAAAGAGAGGGAGAGAAACATCAGTATGTGGTTGCCCCTCGCTCGCCCTCCACCGGGGAGGGACCTGGCCCACCACCCAGGCATGTGCCCTGACTGGGAATCGAACCAGCGACCTTTTGGTTCGCAGGCCAGTGTTCAAGCCACTGAGCCACACCGGCCAGTGTTGATTATTATTATTATTATTATTTTGATTAGTTTTTAGAAATAAGAGTCCTCCCTGGCCAGGTGGCTCCGTTGCTTGGAGCACAATCTTATACATCCAAAGGCCGTGGATTCCATTCTGGGTCGGGGCTCGTACCGAGGTTGTGGGTTGGCCGCCTGGTCAGGGCACAAGTGGGAGGCAACCGATAGATGTTTCTCTCTCTCACTTTCTCTCTCCCTTCCTCTCTCTAAAATCAATAAAAACATATCCTTGGGTGAGGATTTAAAAAAAAAAAAGGGAAAAGAAAGTCCAGTGAGAAAGGCAAAGCCAGTTTTAGCCTCCTGGACAAGTAAGGCTCAGAAAGGCCAGGCTTCGTGGCTGCGGTCAGCCAGTGCGTGGAAAGGACTGAGGGCCCTGGGGAGAGGAGCAGAAGAGGTTGGGAGAGTGAGAACCCACAAAGAGGTGGGGGTCCACTAGGTTCCATCCAAGGTGAAGAGATGACCATCCTGGAGGACAAGCATCATGACAGCATGGAGAAGGGAGGGGACGAACCCATCCGCCAGCATCTGTCTGTGCTGACGGCCTCCAGTGATGCCCC
The DNA here is from genome assembly GCA_007922815.1 of Macrotus californicus. Classification (NCBI taxonomy): domain Eukaryota; kingdom Metazoa; phylum Chordata; class Mammalia; order Chiroptera; family Phyllostomidae; genus Macrotus; species Macrotus californicus. Next base: position 36,288 of record VMDR010001693.1, read on the forward strand.
GTTATGTAAGCATACCGGTACTGGTTATTGGCATATTGGCCTTTTCCAAATAGAGATGAGAAAACAGAATACACAAGAAGTGGAGAAACGTCAATGAAGGTGTGGAGACTGGAGGAGCCGAGTTCCTCCTGTCTGACACGCAGACTTTTGCTTTTTCACTGTTTGGCCGGAATGATGGATAGTTTTCTCTCCAATTTTCTCTCCCTCTGGCCTCTTTGCAGGTAAGGAGGTCACCTGTCACAGGTAAGCGACGCGGGTTGGCCTCAGTGCTTCCCCTACAAGAGTGGGGAGAAGTCCCCTACAGCTTCATGACGTGGGAATCATACCCCCATTTGAAATCTGGGAAAACTGAGGTTCAGAGAGGCTACAAGGTTAGCTTCCGTCAAGGTTATGTGGCTTTGAATGGGAGTGGTGGAGTGCAGATTGGATCAGGGGGCCTGACGTCAAGGCTCCTTGTTCTCCGCACCCCATTGTCCTGGAGGTGTCACAGGTGGAGACCCGACAGAGGAGGCCGGTCTCTTCAGGGTCACAGGTTCAGTTCTCACTCTCCTCCGGCCCTGGAGGCAGAAGTCCCCTGGCTTCTGACACTTGCTGACTCAGTGACTGTGGAAAGTTACTTTTGCTTCCTAAGCCTGCAGCCAAATCTCCAAAATGTCTGGGCTACAAGCATGGGTTTGAACGCTCAGAAAATAATTTTTCTTTTTCTTTTTCTTTTTTTTTGAGTTAATTCCAATGAATTATTTTCCATCACGCCATAGTAGCCAAGTAACAACTGTCACTATCCAGGGTGCACGCAAACAAAATCAGAGGGGATATGAGACTGGTTTCCCGTATCTCTGATTTAATAAGCTAAAATTTGTGGCTGATAGGTGAGCTTTTGTTGTTTAGTAGGAAAGACAGTGTATCTTTGATTTCTCTCTCTCTTTTCTGGCGAATTTTACACAATGTCCTTAATTCTAATTGTAACTTCTCCCAAAGACGATGGGAGACCATCCTGAATTTTCATGATTTACGGAGGTGGTGCTGAACATGTGCTGAGTCAGTGAGGTGTGTTCTGGAGATTCACCCACCCCACACCCTGGAGGCATGGCCAGGACACTCGGAGCAGGACCCAGAACACCCTACTCCCTGGCAGGGTGGCCGGGGACATCAGAGAGAACCCATTAGTCCTTTCTCGCTCAACTGAATAGACATTAAGGCTCAAGGCACTCAACCAACTGTGATAGAATACTTTTCAGAACTGAAGTTGGTTTCCAGCCAATGGTATTGGGAGGACTGGGTGAAGATGGAAGAGAAAAATCGACTAAAGTTAGAAACCTACCAAATAGCAGAGTTGGGTGTAGACTCTAGTACTTCCCCATGGAGAGCGCTAATCACAGGGCACTAGGCAGAAATCACCAATGATTCCAGCAGAGAGGGGTCTAGGTGGGGTTCAGTTTTATCTGCTGCGAAAATGAAAAAGATGGATACCCCTGGGTCTGGATTCAGAATCTCAACTTGCAATGCTAGCTCTGGAACTGGTGGAAAATATGCGAGCATTGATACCAAAGAGACTAGCCTTCAAATCCTGGATTTCCTACTTATTCGCTGGGAAGGTTAACTAAATAACGTACCCACTGTGTTTTATGGGGGTGCTTTAATATCTAGACGCACAGCACAAGGTGAAGAAGACCAGGCATTCAACCTTCACTGGCCTTTGTCTCTTGTAAGAGTCGAGTAGGTGTAGATAAGATAGGTAAATCTTCCTGAAGCCCTTGTGTGTGTCCGTTAGGGCTGTCGTGACAAAATGCCATGGACTGTGTGGCTTAAGCATGTGCATTAATTCCTCACAGTTCTGGAGGCTAGACGTGCATGATCAAGGTATCACAAAATTTCTGGTGAGGGCACTCTTCTTGGCTTGTAGACGGCCACCTTCTTGCGTTGTTCTCACATGACCTGTCCTCTGTGCCCAAATGGCGAGAAAGAGTTATCTCTGGTGTCTCTTTGGGGGGTTAGGGTGTCAATATATGAATTTGGGGGGAACATAATTCAACCCATAACACCCTGATTCATCTCTGCAAAATGAGATGGCTGGTCTCAGCCTTGTTCGCGCGCTTAAATCTTGAATCACAGGCATGAATGGAGAGCCAGCATCAAAAGCCAAGATGTCTTGATTCTTGGAAAAGTTAAAGCACACATGCGTGTGGAAAATGTGCCCCTAATTTTCACCTATGGCTCACGGAGTTGAGAGTTTCAGGAAAGAAGTGAGACATGGAAATTCATGGGTGCACAGAGAAGTTAACAAAGAGTGGATGAGCATTTTGTTGAGGGTCAGGGATGCTCAGGTTTTTTAAACTTAAAAAAATGATTTATTTATGTATTTATTCATTTATTTATTTATTAGAGAGAGGAGAAGGAAGGGAGAAAAAGAGGGAGAGAAACATCAATGGCATGTACCCCGACTGGGGTTAGGGTTAGGGGTCTGAACCCATCACCCAGGCCTGTGCCCTGACTGGGAATTGAACCGGTGGCCTTTCCCTTTGAGGAACAATGCCCAACGATCTGAGCCACATCTGGGTTTAAATTTAATACCCATCTTTTTTTCACTGTGAGATTCTGGGCAACTGGCTTAACCTCTGTCAATTTGCTTTTCTAACATCTATAAGCCTGGGGGGTCAAAATACTCCTTATTTCCCCCACCAAACCTGCTCATCCTGCTGTCCCTTCTCAGTAGGTGATATAATCATTCATCTGGGTGCATGGGTCCCACTGCAGTCACCTTTGGGTCCTCTCTCCCTTCCGATGTCCAGTCCACCAGCCAATCCTACAGACTCTACCATGGAAATATATCCTGAATCCAGCTGCTTCTGATTTTTGCCAATGCTCTCTCTCTAATCCCACCACTGTCCTTCCTGTGACAACTGCCTAACCAGCACCCCCCCCTTTCATCTTTGCCTCCCCTCTTCATTCTTTCCACAGAGTAGTTAGAGTGAGATTGTGTTGCTGCTGTGATGAGAATCCCGGCTAGCCTTCCACAACACCCAGGCCAAAGCCCTTCCTTGATCTGACCTCTGATATTCCCCATCCCTTATTCAACCCAACCGGCACCCCCTGCTATGCCTCGACCTCCCCAAATACCACGTGTCTCAGCACATTGACATCTGTGTGTCTGTCTGCCAGCAACTCTATTCCTTAGAGACATCAGGCAGGACTCTCCCCCTCACTTTTTTCCAGAATCTCCATGATTCCATGTTGTTTGCTCAGAAAGACTCTTCTTAGTCACGCTCCGTAAAGTAGGAATTCCCACAATCCTCTCTCTCTGCCGTGTGCCCTTATTTAGTATTCTACACGGCGGTGCTCTCTACCTGACCCAATTTCCCATGTTCACCCCCCTGTCTAAACCCATATGTATGAATGTGTGTGTTTATTTGCTTATTGTCTTTCTCCCCGGCTACATGGCAGACTCTGGTGGCTAGGACTTTCCCCCGTTCAGTACTCACCTCCGGTAACAGAGAACAGTGCCTGATCAATAGTAATGGTCAGTAGCCATTGTTGAATGAATAGGCCAAGCCTCCCTCGTGGGTGTGGTGGGAGGGTTTATGAGATGATGTGGGGAAGCAACCAGGCCAAATGTAGCACGAGATTAACAGTAGTTGTTTTTTTTTTATCTTTATTTTGTTGTTGTTCAATTACAGTTGTTCCAATCCCGCCCCGCCCCCGTTGCTTTTCCTTGCAACCCTCTCCCCCCTCCTCCACTCCCACAGTGAATCCGCACCCTGTTGTCTTTGTCTGTGGGTCCGTTACTCATGTTTGTTGACTAGTCTCTTCCCCTTCTTTCCCCTGTCATCCCTGTCCCCGCTCCCCTCTGGTCACTGTCAGTTTGTTCCTTATTTCCATGTCTCTGGTTCTGTTTTGCTCACTTGTTTGTTTTGTTGTTTAGGTTCCAGTTAAAGGTGAGATCATATGATATTTTGTCCCTCATCGCCTGGCTTATTTCACTCAGCATAACGCTCTCCAGTTCCATCCATGCTGTCGCGAAGGGTAGGAACTCCTTTCTCTCTGCTGCGTAGTATTCCATTGTGTAAATGTACCACAGTTTTTTGATCCACTCATTGACTGATGGGCACTTAGGCTGAGATAAACCAGCTTAACGGCGGTACCGTCAGTGAGTCTGGTGACTATGACTTGCTTTGTTGTCATCGGAAAGTCACTGCTGAAGTTCAGGGGGCAGACAGCAGGCAGGAGTGACTTTCAAAGTCATTCCCATGGCTCTGCAGTAGCTGCGTTACCATGAATCTGAGAAAAAAGTGTGACTACGCTTTTCACAAGAAACTAGTATTTCTGGTTCTGAAGATGGGAGAGCCAATTTTAGGCATCGCTGACGGCAGTGCTGAAATGGTCCAGTTAATCTCTCTGGGACTTTGCAAAAGGCAAGGGGTGCGTCGTATGGAGGCCGAATGGCGTAACTGTTAACACGCTTAAAGTGTCCTGTTTGCTGCGTGCGTGGAACACGGCATGAAAATATATTCCTTCCTTCCTTCCTTCCTTCCTTCCTTCCTTCCTTCCTTCCTTCTTTCCTTCCCCTCTCTCTTTCTTTTCAAAGAGGCTGTTTAGTTTGATGGAAAATACTGTGAACCCTCAAGTCCACTTAACCTGGGTTTGATTCTCACCTCTGTCCCTGAGCAATCCATTGTCATAATTGACTTTATTGTTAAGAATGCTCCCCTGGCTGGTATAGCTCAGTGGATTGAGCATGGACTGCCAACCAAAGGGTCGCCGGTTCGATACCCAGTCAGGGCACAGGCCTGGGTCCCCAGTGGGGGCCACGTGAGAGGTAACCACACATTGATGGGTCTCTCCCCCCTTTTCTCCCTCCCTTCCCCTCTGTCTAAAAAAATTAATAAATATATATTTTTTAAAAAGGGTACAGAATTTCAAACGGCAGATGAATGGGTTCTGGAGACCTAATTCTCAGTATTCTCACCACACGCACACGCACACGCACACACACACACACACGCACACACACACAGAAATGGTAACCACGTGCACTGCTGGAATAATAGCTCAAAGTTCCTATGGAATTCGGAGGAGCAGGGACTAGTGATCTTACCACACTTCATGCCTCTGAGACTCTCCTCTGTTGCTGTAACAAGAAACTTAAAATAAGACCTTCTGGGTGGCTCCTTCTTGGGCTCACAAAGCCCAGCCTGGTCTAGAAAGTCATCTACTTCCACCCTGTGTCTCCCACAACTATCCACACAAATTGGCTTTCAAAGCAATGTGTCCATATTCGCTTGGAAGTGTGGCTTTCAGTTTCTTCTTCTTCTTCTTCTTCTTCTTCTTCTTCTTCTTTAAAAGAGTTTATTTATCTGTTTTTAGAGAGAGTGGAAGGAAGAGAGGCAGGGAGGGAGAGAAACATCGATGTGTGACAGAAACATCGATTAGTTGCCTTTCACATGCCCCCAACCGGGGACCTGGCCCACAAGCCAGGCATGTGTCCAGACTGGGAATTGAACTGGTGACATTTTGGTTTGCAGGCCAGCGCTCAGTCCTCAGACCCACACCAGCTAGGTCTGCCTCTTTCTGAGATGAGCCCTGCTACCTCTGGACCCAAAAATGTCTTCGGTGTTTCTCCCAGAAAAATTGATCTATTTAATCCAAACCCTGCTCTCCAGCAGTTGCCTCTTAATGAAGCCCTTTGAGAGTTTTCTTTGTCCTTGTGGTAGGAAGAATTCTAAGATAGTCCCCAGTGCCTGTCCCCCTTTATTTGTAGTCTCCTCCCTTCAAGGGACCTATAAATGTGACAGGGAAACCACTCTTGTGATCAGTTACCTAATAGAGCACAAGAGACTAAGGAAGTCTTATTGTGGGTGGGCCTGCCCTTATCAGGCGAGCCCTTATATCGGGCTGAGCTGTTCCTTGCAAGAGAAGCATTCGCAGTAAGGGAGAGTTTCCATGGCTGGCTTTGGAGAGGGATGGGGGCCACGTGGCAAAGACCTGAGACCAGCCTGTGGGTGCTGAGAGCCACACCCAGGCAAGAAAACGGGACCCTCGGTCCTACGACCACAAATAACTGAACTCTGCCCACAGCCTGGATCAGCCTAGGAGCAGCTCCTTCCTTAGTTAAGTCTATGGGTGAGAACATGGCCAGATGACCCCTTGCCTTTAAGATCTACAAAGCAGAAACTGGTAGAACTGCCGAGAGAAACACACAAAGGCACAATTATCATTAGAGACCTCAACACCTGTCTCTCCACACTTGATAGGGCAAGTGGGCAGAAAATCAGTCAGGATATTGAGGCCTCAAATAAAAAACAAACCGAAACACCATCAACCAGGGGGACCCCACTGACATTTATAGAACATTCCATCCGACAGCAGCAGAAGAGACATTCTTCTCTTGTGCACATCAAACTTTTCCCATGACCACCCTGGCTGGTGTGGCTCAGTGGATTGAGCACCAGCTTGCAAACCAAAAGGTTGCAGGTTCGATTCCCACTCAGGGCACATGCCTGGGTTGCAGGCCAGGTCACCATTTTGGGGGTGGGTGTGTGTGAGAGGCAATGAATTGATGTTTCTCTCACACATCACTGTTTCTCTCCCCTTTCCCCTCTCTCTAGAAATAAATAAAACCTTTTAAAAAAATTTCCCATGATAAACCATTCCAGGGGTGTCCAACCTGCGGGCCGCATGTGGCCCAGGATGGCTATGAATGCGGCCCAACACAAAATCATAAATTTACTTAAAACCTTTTTTTTTTTTTTTTTTTGCTCATCAGTTTTGGTTAGTGTTTGTGTATTTAATGTGTGGCCCAAGACAACTCTTCTTCTTCCAGTGTGGCCCAGAGATCCCTGTTTGGCCATAAAGCAAGTCTCAATACATTAAACAGGATTCCATTCATACAAAGCACAGTCTCTAATGTCAAAGGAATTAAATCAGAAATCAAAACCAGAAAGGAACGGAGCTCTTGAGCCATGAAAAGATGTGGGAGAACATTGAATACATGTTGCAAAGTGAAAAAAAAACCCAGTCTGAAATGCTACATAATCACACACACCCCCAACCCCCATCTGTGGGTTCCACATAGGCTGATTCAGCCAACCGCAGATCAAAAATATTCAGAAAACAAAAACAAAATAAAACGTTAACGGTCGCGGACCTGTAACGGGGAGCCAGGTCTATGATGGCGGGTGGTTGCAGCTGTATTGAACTACAGACTTTCCCCCTTGTCGTTATTCCCTAAACAGCACGGGTAACAACCATCTGCGCAGCCTTTCCATTGCATTGGGTGTTACCGGTAATCTAGAGATGATTTAAAGCAGGCAGGAGGACTGATACCACGCCGTTTGATGTAAGAGACGAACGTCTGCGGATTTTGGTAAGGGATCCCGGGACCAGTCCCCAGTGGATACCCAGGGATGACTGCACTGTCTGATTTAAACGCTATGACGTTCTGGAAAAAGAAACGCTACGGCGACAGTCTCTGCCAGGAGAGGAACTCCGCCCTAACTGAGAAAATACTGAGAAGGACTAGAAGGGGTGGGGTGGCTGCGGGCACTTGGAAATGCGTGGGCGTGCGGTGGTTCCCTTGGAAAGCAGCACTTCTGTAGGAGAAAGGGGTAAACGGAAGGGAAAGATCTCCTTTGGAGGCTGGCTGGGGAGCAGAAAAAGGAGGGAGACACGTTAGGATATTCCAAAATAAGGTAAAACAAACCTTCCCGCCCTAACGCACCCTTCCTGCCAACAAAAAGCAAAGCAACCTTTGAAATTACCTGCCCTTCACTACCTAGACAGCAGAGGGCGCGCTTGAGCTAGGAATCTTACAAACTCCTGCAAACCACCCGCCCTGGCTGTGAAATTCACAGACATGCGCAGAGCAACGAAACAGTTGAGTTGCTCCTTGCCGACGTTCAGCTTTCATCCTGTGAGTAAGTTTCCTTTTCGCGGGTTTATTTGGTGCCACGTTTGGTGCGGGCGTGTTTTTTTTTTTTTTGGTGCTTTTTTGTTGGTGATTTTGCTGTTTAAAATGCTCACACGTGTGGTGCTGAAGTGCCTCCTGGCGTCCCCGGGCACAAGGAGGCGGAGATGTGTCCACAGGGAGAAAATCCCCGCGTTAGAGAAGCCCCATTCACGCACCAGTTACATAGTGTGTTGGCTGTGAGTTCCGTGTTGCTGAATCAACAATATGTATGTATATTTAATTTTTTTTCTTTTTATTGATTCCAGAGAGAGGGGAAGGGAGAGAAAGAGGGAGAGAAATATCCATGTGAGAGGGAAACATTGATGGGTTGCTTCCTGCACGTGCCCGGACTGGGGGCTCTGACCGGGAATCGAACCTGTGACCTGTCGGTTTTCAGGGCGGCGCCTAATCCACTGAGCCACTCTGGGCAGGGGTATATCATAAAAGTCTTAAAGCTATAAACTCTTTAAAATTTAGTTAATCCACTTGACTAAAGATTAATAATAACAGCCTTGACTGGGGCGACTCAGTTGGCTGGATGTCGTTCTGCAAAGCAAAAGGTCACAGGTTTGATTCCCGGTCAGGGCACATGCCTGGGTTGCGAGTTCGGACCCCGGTTGGGGTGCAGCCAATCAATGTTTCTCTCTCACACTGATGTTTCTCTACCTCTCTTTCTCTCTCCCTTCCCCTCTCTCTAAAAATAAATAAATAAAATCTTAAAAAATAATTCTTCATGAGGGTTATGCGTTTTACAACAGACTTTATTTTCTGCAGTTTGAGGTTCACAATAATATTGAGCAGGAGACATGGCCCCCATGTATCTGCTGAGCCCACACATACGCCGTCTTCCCCATGATCGCTATCCCCACCAGGGTGGGACATTTGTCATCATGGATGCCATTGGCACCTCATGATCACCCCCAGTCCATGCACTATTTTTTGAACGGCCAAATTTTACACAGTTAGCAAGTTACAGTGCTGAGGCTAGAAACGCCATAGCCATCGTCAAAACCCAAGTTATTCACAGCCAGATCGCCTTTGAACCCTACCTCCCGCTTTCCCCAGAAAAGCTGTGCGTTCTTTCCCGTAAGAATGATGCGGCCTCTTCAGCCCCACCCCCCACAGATCTCATCACAGTTCACAATATCTCCACATCCTGTCCTTGTTATAATTCTGAGTCAGGGAACACCATTTCCTCCCAAACGCCTCCGAATCTTCGGTACATTCCCAGTAGATCATGCGTCTGTACCAGAAGGGAAACACACAGTTTGCCACGTCTACACAGAAGAAAGAAGCGGTCAGAAGGTGTCTTTCTTTTTTTGTGCCTCCTCTTCAGTGTCTCTCTCTCACACACACACCCCGTTGCCCACTCCGCTCTATTCCGCCAAAAGCATATGGCAACGGTGCTCATGGGGGGTTGAGGTTCTGCTGAAAGAGTTCTTCTCTTTAAATTTTTTTTTAAATCTGATTTTTATAAAAAGATTTTTTTAAACTTATTTTTAGAGAGAGGGGAAGGGAGGGAGAAAGGGAGAGAAGCATCGATGTGTGGTCGCCTCTCGCGCGCCCCCTACTGGGGACCTGGCCCGGAACCCAGGCTTGTGCCCTGACTGGGAATCGAACTGGCGACCCTTTGTTTTGCAGGCCTGCACTCAATCCACTGAGCCACACTAGCTGCGACTAAAAGATTTCTTTTCAAGGTCATGCGGTGGAAACACTCATAATCCACCTTTGGTGAGATGGGATGTTCACACCTGCCATCACTTATTTTCGCAATTTCATGGACGGGGTACTCCATTTGCCAGGCCCTCGGGAGGACCTCAGCGAACCGCGGCTCCCAAGCCCAGGACGACCACCAGGAGGGCTTCAGAAGGCGGACACTCACCGTCTTCAGAACAGTACTTCCAATGTCCTTCGAAATTCCGCGTTATGGAGCACCACCTGTGTTTGGCCTTGAACTGGACGCAGTCGTAGAACTTGCGTTTTTTATAGTAGAAGGGAAATGAACACTTGCCATCTAGGGAAAAACGAAATCTCCCTCCAGCTCTGGGACTGCTGGATGGGACAGAACGAAGCTGCCTCCCTCTTGAGGGCGCTCGCGCGCTGCCGCCAGGGCCGCCGCCTGGGTTCTCCCGAGCGCCACGGGGTCGCGCGCGCGGGAGCAGAGCTGGGAGCCTCCGCCCATAAAGGTTTTGGGTGCAGACCCCCAGCCCTGTCCCACTTTCCTCAGGCATGCATGGCCATGGCACTTGGCTTAGTTAGTATGGGGCCCCCATTCCAGAAATCCACCCTCAGCTGAGACACAGAAATATGGGCATTCATCTATTAAACAACTTCCCCTGTATTTCTTCTCTTCACCCTCGTGCACACCCACACACAAGGCACACAGACACCTGTGCACGCGCACATACGTACACACAGAATGTATACAACCTGAAAGATCTTCCCACATGTTTTTCCTCGCCCAGATAGATGCACATCTCACCCTGCCCACCTATTTCTGTCTGTAGATGGTATCCATCTCCATCCATACAGCATTTATGGACCATGTAACATGTATAACCATGCATAACACACACACATACAGATTTTTGTTCTCTCCCCAAATGAGCCCTCCTTTACGTGTGTAACTTCAGGTTCTAACTTAACATATCATAGAAATCCCTTCCACCATACGCTTTTAACTTTTGTAGCTCCGCCCCTTTACTAATGCTCGGTCATGTTCTATGACCTTGTTTTTGCCACAATTTGTTCAAGATTTCCCACATTCACATATTTTCCCACCTGTAAATGTGGCTGAAACAAACATGGTGTACATAAGTCCTTCTGCACGGAAGCGTTCCCTTCTAAGGCTAGAATCCCCAGAGCCAGGCTATTGGGTTAAAGCATATATGAATTTCTAACATTGACACGTATTGCTTTCTCTAGGAACAGTAGCAATTCATCCTGCCCGCTAATGGGCCCTTTTACCTGAGTTTTCACTAGCGTGAAATATTTATACACTTTTTAAATATTACTTTGATAGCAGATGATCCTCGTTTTGCTTGAAAAGCTCCCCTGGTCCTTAGGGCATACCTGTATTTCCTACATTTTCTTCTTAAATTAAATGATTTTGTTTCCTTCACATTTAAAATTTGATTAAACAGGAATTTAGTTTTCCGTCTGATGCAAGAGGGGCAATGCAATGTAGTGCTCTTTTAAGTAGCTTATTAAGGAAAGACAAATTAGTGCGAATTAAGTAAAGATAAAGTGCCTCCATTTAAACATCCATCCACTTAAAACCGTGATTAGATTCTAGTACCGTATCCTGGGATCCATTCTATGTTCTCTATCGCGTCTACTGAAATCACTGGAAAGAAAGAAGTTAAAGCCAAGATTGACGGTGGTCCAATGAACGTGGTCAGCAGCCGGCACACATCAGGAAATATCACTTATTGTTACTTGACTCTTGTTAGGCTGACACGATGCTATTTAATATACAATATTTATGGTGGGTTTAAATAGTGCTTCTGCACTGCAGCGCGACCTTTTTATTTTATTGATAATTTTCCTAATTACCATGGGACATTTTTACCACGAACTTTCACAGTAAGTATTCTCTCAGAGATTAGCAGAAATCAAAGTGTGGAAACACGCGGAGCCAGTGACATTCCAGAAGACTTCTGTTTTCTTCATCTGTCACCAAGGTACTTCTAGTACATTTTGTGAGAGGAGAAAAAAGGATTTTTTTTTTTTTTTACTACAAAAAGAAAACGCACCGATTGATTTCCTCATTTTTACAACGTGAAAAGAAAGTGCACTTGAGCAGTAAAGGCTGTATGATCAACTTACTTTTGTCTTCTGGAAAGTAAATCGGGATTTCTGAAAAAGAAAAGAAGCTGTTATTCTCCTATGTTCACGTCCTCCAGCCAAGGAGACGGCATGATCTTCTGCATTTTCAAACCTGCTCCATGTTCTGCCACGTGATGTTATCGGTTCCTTCATGTACGTCCTGCACAGTTCTCGCTGACTGAACTCCGAAGTGGTTTTGGTCACGGCCATGAAGTGGGACGCTTCACGTTTCATCAATGTGTGCTAGGTTCTTCCCAGCAGAGGGGAGAAACTACTGGCCAGGTATGTTTGTCTTACTTCTGGCCACATAGTCAGATTCCTTCACTGAAACTAGTCACCGTCCTGGCCGGGTGGCTCAGTTGGCTGGAGGGTCGTGCATACACCAAAAGTATATGCAGATTGGATATTTCGGTCAGGACACATATCCGGGTTTCAGGTTCAATTCCCAGTCGGGGTGCGTACGGGAGACAACCAATCAATGCTTCTGTCTCTCTCTCTCTCAAATCAATGTCCATATCCTCGGGTGAGGTTTGAAAAACATAGTCATCTTTATTAGTGTTGCTAGGAATTTTTAAGTTTACAATTATTAAATAATTTTGTCTGTTAACTTTCTGTACGCTTAGGGATTATTTCCTTTTGCAATAGCACATATGTTAGAATATCCCCTCTCCCAATAATGTTAACCTGTACTGGTCAGAATACATACCTCTGACCGCTGTACTTTCCTGGCTTTAGAGGTTAAGAATTTCATTTTAGCATGGTTCATAATAGCTAAAAAATAGAGATCAGTCCAAAAATATCCATCACCAAGGGAGTTTTGAAATAAAATATAGTTTTATAATATCACATAGGCATTAATAGCGATGAGATATGAATGAACATAGAAATTTCTGTACTTCATCCATAGGTGACAAAAGACATTTTTCTATTTCATTATATTCTATAAGACTATTTTTTTGCAAAAAAAAATCCCATGATAAAGTTGTATATAATGAAATATTTGATCACTCAAAAATGGCAACAGTAAAATTACAGGGACATTATAATTGCCCTCTTCTTCTTTTTCTTTGACTATTTTTTTAACCTAGAATGTACTTTTTCTTCTATACCAGGACATAAAAATAGCAGTTTTTCATGAAAAATATGATTTCTGACTAGGAAAGGAAGTATGGTATTCAACATCTTCACATTTGACCGCAGAATTTCAGAAGAAATTGTAATAAAAGAGTTTTGACCAACTCACCTTCCTTGGACACATCATCATCTGAAAGACACAATTTGAAGCAAATGTTTATTTCACTAGATTGAGCCTTTGAAAATAAAATGAAAAGAAAATATTGGACCAAATTATATTCTAGTAAGAATAATAATGTTTTAGAGGTGGTGCCTCCACATTTCATTAGCGCCGATTTTTAATAGTGTGATTGGGAGTGATTTCTAATGTTTCCTTTGGCCTCCACTGTATTTTCCAAATATTGTCATTGAACAGAAACAATTAAAATAATTTCTTAAAATTGTTTTAATTAAAAAAAAGATTTTATTTATTTATTTTTAGAGAGGGGAAGGGAGGGAGAAAGAGAGGGAGAGAAACATCCATGTGCGGTTGCCTCTCACACCCCCCACCCCCAACTGGGGACCTGGCCCGCAACCCAGGCATGTGCCCTGACTGGGTGAAAATCATTTTAAAAACAAAAATAATTCAGTGGGCAAAAGGCAGTGATTCACTGTTTTCCACACTTCCCTCCAGAATTAATCACAGTATAACAGGGAAAACATTTTTTTTTAAATCATTTCTCCGTTCTTTTGTTTCCCTTGATTTTATTTCTTTTTAGTGGTATCTGAAAGGTTCAAGGTGAAGAAAAGTTTACTGATGAGTCCTTGGCCTTTACAATAAGATCGAATTAGTGTCCACACCTGTTAAAGAAGGCGCCTGTCTTTGCCATTCGTCTGTCCACAGGCTTGTTTGGAGGATTCCAGGAAAAGGCATCTCAGCGCTCTGTGCAGCCCACAGCTCACAGAAAGCCCTGAGCGTAGGGTGACGATCTCATTGCAGTGACAAAGATCTCTCTCCTGACAATAATTGTCGCTGTTTTCTCTCTACCAGACGACTCACTCAAGTGGGCAACACCTTTTCACAGCCACAGACAACCGACTGCCACTACACGTTGCTTCAAGAGTCAAGTGTAGGAGACTTTAATATCCAGCACGTCCTGAAGTTACAGGAAATCTCAAAGAAATTAAGAAGGCTTTGTCCGTTGTTCACAGATAGTCGACTACTCTTCTCTAAGATCAGAACGCAGGCGGGATCTCAACACGTGTGTCTTTGCTGCTTATTCTCAAAAGTAGGGTAGCACTGCCTTGGCCCGTGTGGCTCAGTTGGTTGGAGCGTCGTCCTATAACCGAAAGGTTGCAGGTTCGATTCCCGGTCAGGATACATGCCTGGGTTGCCAGTATGGTCCTCTCCTGGCTCATACAGGAAGTGATCAATTGATGCTTCCCTCTCGAGTCAATGTTTTCTCTCCCTTCCTCTCTCTCTAAAAAGCAATAAAAATGTCCTTGAGGGAGGATTAAAAATAATAATATGAAAATATAATGGAATGAAGGGAGATGACACGCGGTTATCAAATAAAATGACTTCCGTCCATTGAATTTTCCAGTTGACATTCCTAATCTTCCGTTTTTATTAGTTGATCACCATTTTTTTTTAAGCCTATCAGTGGATCCTGTCTGTTAACTGGAAATCCCTAAAAAATATAGAGAGCATCTTTTTCTTTCTTAGAGCACATGAAACTGGGGCGACTCTTACCCTCCCCAGCATCTCAGACTTGATGACGTAGGCAGGAGACGCGCCCAGCCCCAGACACAAGCTCCTCACCTTGGAAGTAATTTCCAGCCACGCTGAGAGGCCGGCAGAGCCAAAGCAGCAGGAGCCCCGCGAGCAGCCCCATGCTCCGCCTTCCGGGGACACGGAGGTCCTCGGGGCTTTATAGCCACAGCAACGCCTCCTCCGGATCCCCTCCCCTCCCGCTTCTCCTCCCCCTCTTCTCTCCATTGTCCTTGGGCTCCTTCTCCTCTGCCTACTTTTAAAGATTTTTTTTAAAAAGATTTTGTTTACTTAATTTATTTGCTTATTTTAGAGAGATGGGAAAGGAGGGAGAAAGAGGAGAGAAACTTGGACGTGCAAGAGACAGTTGCCTCCCTCACGCGCCCCCACTGGGGACCTGGCTCGAAACCCAGGCACGTGCCCTGACTGGGAATCGAACCAGTGACCTTTGGATTCCGGGGGGGCTCAATCCACCGCGCCACCCCAGCCAATTTTTAAAAGTTGAAAGCGTGTCTATCATGTTGTCTCCGTCATTTTTAAACATAAGGCAAGAATTTCCTTGGGAAACCTGACAAAGGGACCGACACTACAACCCTCACAACGTCGGCCGCTGTCAAACCGGGCGCTCTCCCCTGCGTGACAGCGCCCTCGCGCGGCAGATTTTTCTTTTTGGCTCACCTACCTGCTCCGGGAAGGCCGAGCAATCGGAATAGCTGGCGCCTCCGCTTACGTCGAGCATTTCTGTGGGCGTGTGCCGCTTCCCACAGTGAGTGAGCAAGGTTGTCCCTAAATCTTGGATCTACAGATGTGTCAACAGACAGGGCAGCTGGCACGGGGGACTTCCTGGCAGCATCTCAGCGTGCACGCCGGTGACCCAGCCGAACTTCTGTGACCAGCAAAGGGCTGGCTGCCCTCCCTGCCCGCTCAGAGGCACCGGCGTTTACGAGACGACAAGGCTTTTATGGCAAAGCCCAGCAGTCAGGGCACCGGAGGCCATACTCCAACAAATCTGTCTCCTCCAGGGAGCGCGGGGGGTCTATTGGCAGGAAGCAAAGGGGAGTCCCTCTGTGCTGCACAGTGACATTATTGCAGCAGAGTGACAGCTTGCTGCGCAGGTGCCAGGGGAGCAGGGCTTTTCCAGCGTGCACGGCTTGCATTTGGCGGGGCCGGGGGTTAGTGTGTAGGGGGCTGTGTGTGGATTTTGATGCCACAAAATAGACTATGCTAGGGTGAGTTTCTTTTCTTTCTTTCTTCTTTCTTTCTTTCTTTCTTTCTTTCTTTCTTTCTTTCTTTCTTTCTTTCTTTCTTTCTTTCTTTCTTTCTTTTTCTTCTCTCTCTCTCTCTGTCTCTGTCTCTCTCTCTCTCCCTCCCTCCCTCCCTCCCTTCCTTTTTTAAATAATAAGTCCATTTCTTTATTGTAGTAAGTAGTATTCTTTTGTTCTATTTTATTTTTCAGTGGTAGGCGACATTCAATATTAATTAGTTTCAGGTGCACAGCACAGCGGTCAGACATCTGTATAATTTGCAAAGCATTCTACCCACCAATGCAGCGCCCGCCCAGGACCCCCACACAGTTATTACACGGTTATTCACTGCGTTCCCTGTGCTGGACTTGGACATCCCCGTGAAGGTTTCGGAACTGCCACTTTGCGCTTCTTAATCCCTTCCCCTTTTTCGCCCAGCCCGCCAGCCCCTCTTCTCAACGGACAGCCGTCAGCCTGTGTGCTGGGTTTATGTTTCTGCTGATTTGTTTGTTAGTTTCTGTCGCTCATTAGATTCCACATGGAAGTGAAATCATACGGTGTTTGTCTTTCTCTGCCTGACTTATTTCACTCAGCATAATACCCTCTAGGTATTCATTCACGCTGTCACAAATGGGGACATTTTGTTCTTTTTCACGGCCTAGTAATATTCCACGACCCGTAGGTACCCCATCTTCTTTATCGAGACATCTGTGGATGGACATTTCAGTTGCTTCCTTACCTTGGCTATTGTAAATAACACTGCAGTCAACACAGAGGTGCAGAGCCTTTTTTCAAATTAGTGTTCAGTCTGCGTTTTGACCGTCTGGCTACATGATGTGTGGCCCTGCAATCGACAAGGACCTGGCAGAAATGCTTCCATCTTCAGAGCACCGAGTTTAGGACACCCTCAGCCTCTCTGGACAGAGACTACGCCAGGTCAGACAGCCTTTCCCTGGTAACCCAGTCCGCCAGGGCATGCCCCGGGCAGCCATCATTGTTCAGACAGCCTTTGACGGCACTAGCTGCTTCCCCTTCTGGTTTGAATGTCTTTCACCAAAACAGGATGAGACAGATCTGGAATATATTCCACAACGTCACAGTTGGTCCTGGGCTCACGATCTTTTTGCTCTTATGGTCGATTCTTTATGAGCACGGAACCAGAGCGTGTTCCACTTGCAATCCCTAAATCACCATCTTTGTTCCACATTGATCACAATGGGAAGGCGCAGCACCAATTTCCCCTTCTGCAAATATTTCCTTCGCCGGGTTCGCTTTGTTATTAGCCAGAGGAGAGCCAAGAACGCCTTAGGAAGCAAATGAAGCAGAAGAGAGGTAAATTTCTCACTCACCCATCTTGCTGTTTATTTTTAACTTCTTTTCTTCCTGTTCTGCAGAAATGTTATTTCTGCATGCCTGAGTACCAGTGAATGGGCAAAGAATGAGCGCACCTAATAGGGTCACTAAACCCTTTGCATGCTCAGTAGAGAATAATTCAGGGGAAAGTTTTTTGGATCTCATTTTTTTTTTTTTCCCGGAACGTTGAATCTAGGATTTCTTTGCCCACATCTCAAAAATCGGCAGCTGCTGAAACCTGTTGCCCGTGCGGAGCAATCGTTGAAAAAATTGTTTAAATTGTTAGCTTCCATAGATCCACAGGGATGCTTTCCGCAAAGTGTTTTTGGTAAAATCTGCTGTTTTGAGGTCTGATGAATGAGAAGAAAACGAACTAGCCTATTCCATTTCTCTCTGCCATATTTTTCTTTTTTCTTTTTCATGCTCTTTATACGCTTGAGGATATTCAGAAGGAAAGAAGGGTTTCACGGGATGAATGTGAAGAGCGGCAAAATGATCGTCAGGCTTTGAACGTACGCTCACAATATTGGGAGAATTCCAAAACAAGATTAAAAAAAATATAGATCCATGGCCTAAATGGAACGAATATGATCCCTAAAGATTCTCTTTAGTAGCAGGAATCTGGAACGCCAAGTAACTGCACAGATAGGGGGGAAGGTACAGGCAGACATCTAACCTCTATTATTCTGCCCTGTTCATGATTTAAATCACAGCAATATTTTACCCTAAAGGGACACAACGTTCTTCTGAAAGCTGGCTGGTTCACTTCCACAATTTTCATACAAATTATTGACGCACTTCCATATCCTTTTTATCTGAAATGTCCTCATAACTCACTTTTTCATGTTGCTTCCACAGTAGCGGTGGTTATTGCTGCATTTTGCTCAAACTAATTAGGCACGTCATCTTACTGACCTAATTTCTACATATAAACTACGTGAGATTCACTCACCACTATCTCTAGAATACAGACTTGTAATTAAAGGTGAATGTCAACCTCATAAGATGAACTGCAGACATGCCTTGTTAGTATTACTGAGGTTATGCATATTAAACATGAAAACAGCCGCCCTGGCTGGTGTAGCTCAGTGGGTTGAGTGCCAGCCTGCGAACCACAGGGTCGCCAGTTCGAATCCCAGTCAGGGCATGTGCCTGGGTTGTGGGCCAGGTCCCTGGTGGGGGGTTCGCGAGAGGCAACCACACATGGATGCTTCTCTCCCTCTCTCTCTCTCTGCCTTCCTCTGTGTCTAAAAATAAATAAATTAAAAAGAGAGAGAGAGACGGGGGGAAAAAGAGACAAGGGCAGAACAGAGAAGCAAGGAGGGAAGAGGCTGCCATGTGAGAACATTCCACCTCCAAGCCTCTGATTCGAACATCTAAGCCTGTGAAATGCCAACATGGCAAGAAGGGACAATAAAATGAGACCCCAAAGGCATTGCTTCCAGTGCCACTGTCCCCACCAATGGGCTGTGTGGCTTCTGACAAGTCCCTCCGCATGTCCATGCCTCCAGGTCCTCCTTTGTAAGCCAAGGACCCCTGTTTGGGCTCCGGTACAGCTGGGGAAATGCACCCTGGACCGTATCGGAGGAGGGGGCGTAGGGACGTTTAACGACAGAAGGGTGGACCCGAATTTCAACATTCGGAGAAATCAGACGATGTGTTCCAGAGAGCGAGTTTCAATTCTCCCACGCTTCCTTCTCTCCAGAAAATTCTCGGGCTGGGGGTCGTTCGTCCTGCAGCTGAAATCTGTCTCTTCCTCTCTGCTTGCTCATCAGTGTTCTCGCCCGTGACTCCCGCCCCCGCGGGGGGCCATAACCCTCACAGGATTGAACGCCGTGGGCCTCCTGGACACACATGAGCGCACCTCGGGCCATCCTTGACCCTGCGGCCCTGCCGTTCAAACTGCCCCGATTGTAACCACTCCCCCCAAACCCTCCTTGGGTCTGCTGCCTCCTCGGCCCACAGACAGGTTGGGGCCCAAGCAGACGGGCGGATCCCCAGATAATCGAGATCGTGGGAGCAGACCCTCAAAGTGGGCCGTGGAGACAGGTAGGGTCAAGCAGGACTCCCTCAAAGGTACAGCTCGACCTAGAGACCTGGGAGGGGGTGGGGAGCAAGGCCTGGGCACACCCCCCACACGCCCCCACCCCCAGCTGGGAAGGAGGGTCTAAAGTGGCCCCCTCCACCAGAGAGAATAGGAGGCGACCCGGCTGTATCACTTAAACTGTAAGTTTTAGAGTCGCCTCGGTTTGCAAAAAGGAAGAAGAAACAGGTGTGATTTACTTTAATAATGTATTCTGTTGAATTGTAATATCCCAAATATTATCATTTCAACATGTAATCAACACACACACACAAAAATCATTGGATATTTATTTACCTTCTCTTTTTCAGGCTTTATCTTATTTTTTAATCCTCAGCCGAGGATATGTTTATTGGTTTTAAAGAGAGAGGAAGGGGGAGAGAGAAAGAAACCTCAATGTGAGGGACCAACATCCATCGGTATGGGCCGGGGTCGAACCTGCAACCCTTTGGTGCCCTGGACGAGGCTCCAACCAACTGAGCTCCCCGGCCAGGGCGCCGTTCGGTATTTCACACTCATTTTACACATCTGACGATTAGAACTCCCCACATTTTAGGTGCTGGCTGCATGTTAGTAGCAGGTGGTCGGACTCTGGACCGCGCAGCTCAGAGGTCTGGGAAGGAAGGGCCAGAGGAGGCGGGAAGGCGGCCTCCGGGTGGCTGGATCCCTTTCTCTGCTAAGACCCTTGAGGGAGTGGGAGTCTGCCTGTCCCCTAAGTTTGGGAGAAAGAGATGGAAGGAAAGGGTTTTGCCTGTGGGGTTCTTTTTTTAAATTGAATTTTCGGGGGTGACATTGGTTGATACTCTACAGCACATCATCTGTGCCCCGTGCTGTGTGTTCACCGCCTGAAGCCGTCTCCCTCCATCACCCTTTACCCCCCTTCCCTCTACCTCCTCCCATCCCCCTTCCCTCTGGCTATTAGGTTCTTGGTGATGGCCTAAAATTTTCATGGTTCTGGGAGTCTTTGCACCATCCCTCTTAAGGCAGAGATTTCCAACCTTCTCCATCTCGAGGCACACATAAACTAATCATTAAAATTCTACAGCACACCAAGAAGGCTATTTTCTGCCAATCTCACAAAAGAATTAGGTTTAATTGTGATTCGTTCACCCTGGAGGGCGATTTCTGTGTTGGCTGTTGTCATTTTTTTTTTTTTTAAAGATTTTAATTTTTTCCAAGGTTATTTGTTTATTTATTTATTTTAGGACAGAGGGGAAGGGAGGGAGAAAGAGGGGGAGAGAAACATGAATGTGTGGTCACCTCTCTTGCGCCCCCTGCTGGGGGACCTGGCCTGCAACCCAGGCATGTGCCCTGACTGGGAATTGAACCCTGTGGTTCTCAGGCCGGCACTCAATCCACTGAGCCGCACCAGCCAGGGCCACACACAGCTTTTTTTTTTTAAATATCACTTAACTTCTCTCTTAAATGGATACTTGTGGACTTAAATTACTTTTTTTAAAAAGATGTTGAGGTGGGTTTTCTTCTCCCACACATTTGATGATTGGGAGGCTGCGCCCATGTCTGACTGTGGTCTGACTCCCCAGCCACAACACCCCTCTTTCTGAGCAGCCAGCAGGCACCCCTCTTTCTGACCAGCCAGCAGCGAGGTGACCGTGGCAGGAGGCCAGCCCCAACCACCCCGCAGCCTGGGACAAAGGCTCCTCCAAGTGTTTGAACGTCCTCAGACCTAAACAGAATGTTCCAGACGTGGGTGTCTGGCTGTTAAGCTTCGCTTTGCAGTTCAATCATTGTCCTGAACGCCTCCAAAACATTTTCTATTAATATCCGTGACTTGGTCCAAGGGGACTCATTAACAATCCGGAACGTCAGCCCATACCGACTCTTCGCATGTGCGCAGAACCCTTTAGGGCACAAAGAAGCAAGCCGTGCAGATACCTGGGGGTGGGGGGTGAGATCTCAGGTGGGGAGAAGAGGAGGTGCCAGGCCCTGGGGTTAGGGCAGCCTGGCTTGTACAAGAAACTGGAAAGGTTGGTGTGGCTGCGGCAGACCAAGGGCGGAAAAGTGAGAACCAACAGGCTGGGAGAGGAAGGCCATGGTGTGGATGTGGGTTTTGTTATGAATTTGATGGAGAGTTTTGAATTAATGAAGGCCGCCTCTCCCCACTTTATCCCTCTGTGGTTTCCAGTCAATTTAGAATATGAAGGCCACTCTGCAGGATCCGGCCCCGCCCACTTCTCCCCACTCCCCCTTCCCCCTTTCCCCTCCCCCCTCCCCTCTCCCCCCAGCACCTCTCTGGCCTCACTGCTCTCTGCTCTGGGCCCCAAACACGCCGGTTTGACAGGCTCCTTGAGCACAACCAGCTCTTTTCTGGCTCAAGTTCAGCCTCAGTGAGGTGGGGGCACACACCCCAGCTCCTCTCGTATCTGCCCCATCTTCCTCTTCCTCCAGTTCACACACCCTTTCCTCAGAAGCGCCTCCCCGACCTCCTGGTCAAAAGTGACCTGGACACAGTTATTCCCGATCGCGGCCTCTGTTCGTCGCCTTCGGGACAATGGTCACAACTAAGAGTCACATGTCTGTTCCCGGTTCATTCACTTCCTGCCTGTGTCCTTCATTGGCAGCCCAGTGAAGGGAGGGGTCGAGCCTGGGACACACACACGGCTCTAGGCTCAGCATCTAGCCCCAGGGGCATAAAAACACACCCCAAGACAGATCCTATGGGCCGCCCGGAGGACTGGACAGGGGAGAGGCTGGAGGTCAGGGATTCAGGGAGGGGAACAGGACAATGGTGTAGGGGGAGATGGGGAGAGCTGGACTTTGGTCTGTTAGAGAGAGACAGAGAGAAAGGGAGGGATTCACAAAGCAGAGTCAACTGGATTTGATGGCCTCAAGGATGCAGGGAGGGGACGGGAGAGTGGGAAAAATATTGTTTCAAAAATATCGATGGGCCAGGTGGCTTAGAAGCAACAGGGATTTCTTTCTCGTGGGCCTGGAGGCTGGGAAGTCCGAGGCCATGGCACCAGCTGCTTCGATGTCTGGTGATGTCACGTCTTCATGGATGGCTGTCTTCTCACTGCGCCCTCACATGGAGGAGGGCGTGAGGGGGCTCCCTGGGGTGTCTTTTCTAAGGGCACCGATCCCATTCCTGAGGGCTCCACCCTCATGACCCCAATCACCTCTCGAAGGCTCCACTTTTTACATTTTTTTTTGAAATTTATTGATTTGAGAGAGACGCATCGATTTGTTATTTCATTTATTTGTGCATGTGTTGGTTGAATCTTTATGTGCCCTGACCAGGGATTGAACCCGCAACCTTGGTGTATCAGGATGACGCTGTAACCAACTTAGCTACCCGGCCCAAGTAAAGGCTCCACTGTTTTCAAAAAAAGATTTTCCTTATTTATTTTCAGAGAGAGGGGAAGGGAGGGAGAAAGAGAGAGAGAGAAACATCAATGTGTTGTTGCCTCTTGCATGCCCCCAGCCAGGGACCTGGTGCAACCCAGGCATGTGCCCTGACAGGGAATCAAACCGGCGACCCTTTGCTTCACAGGGAAGCACTCAATCCACTGAGCCACACCAGTCAGGGGGAGGCTCCACTTTCTAATACCATCACCTTGGGGGTTAGTATTTTAACGTATGAGTTCTGGGGAGACACAAACACTCAATAGCAAATACAGTGCAATTAAATTAAAGGGGGAAGGATAAGATATTTTGGGCTAGATGTCAAATGCCAAATGTTGGAATTTGAGGAGCTTGATGGGCAACTAGAAGAACGCGTCTAGCAAGCAGTTGAAAATACAGTTCAGCCCTGGCTCGTGTGGCTCAGTGGATTGAGCATCAGCCTGTGAACCAAAGGGTCCGTGGCTCGATTCCCAGTCAGGGCACATAACTGGATTTCAGGCCAGGTCCCCAGTAGGGGGTACGTGAGAGGCAACCACACATGGATGTTTCTCTCCCTCTCTTCCTCCCTCCCTTCCCCTCTGTTTAAAATAAATAAATAAAATCTTTTTTAAAAAAAGAAAATACAGTTCTGACACTCAGAGGCAAAGGCTGGAGATGCGTGCTCCAAACAATGACAGTATTTGGGCTAACATGCATGGAGTGCTCAGCGCTCATTAGGTCCCATGCTGAGCCCACAGTCAGCATCAAACCCTGGCTAAGAGCCCAGTTTCCGGAGTTAGATTGTCAGGGTTCAGTTACCAACTT
This sequence comes from Macrotus californicus, assembly GCA_007922815.1. Classification (NCBI taxonomy): domain Eukaryota; kingdom Metazoa; phylum Chordata; class Mammalia; order Chiroptera; family Phyllostomidae; genus Macrotus; species Macrotus californicus. Next base: position 59,729 of record VMDR010001693.1, read on the forward strand.
CACCAGTTACAAGGTTTGCGATCTTCAGCTAGGCTGCTTAAGCTTTCTGTGCCTCGGTTTCCCCATTCATGCAATGGTGGCGGGGGGTGGCGATAATAATAGTATCTACATCCTTGGGCTATTATCAGAATTTTAATGAACTTAGAGTAGGGTGTGCATGCCAGGTCTGTCCAGAAAAAGTGCAGGCATTGTTGATATAAGAACGGTTTGCACAACATCGATGTCACCTGGCAGCCAAGGAGAGTGGACTGGAATGCACATGCGTGAACGATGGTGACCTCACTGTACTAGTCAGTGGAGGTGGTGGACACCATTGAGTGAACACGTGTACTGTGTGGCCATCACATTTGCAGTGACTGAGTGAGTAGAGTAACGAATCTGCATCAGATTTTACGTTAAGCTTGAACATTCCTCCACGGAAACTATTTGGATGATTCAAAAGGCTGCAGCTGTGGGCAATTGGTGATTGGCAGCTTCCTCACGACAATGCACCAGCTCAGGCATCACGTCTCTTGCAGAGTTTTCGGTGAAACGTCAAATCACCCCAGTGACTCAGCCCCACTACAGCCCAGATTTGGTGCCCAGAGACTTCTGGCTTTTCCCCAAAACTAAAATCACCTTTGAAAGGGAAGAGATTTAAGACCATTGATGAGATTCAGGAAAATACAACGGGGCAGCTGAAGGCGATTGGGAGAGCTGTGTGAGGTCCCAAGGTGCCTGCTTTGAAGGGGACTGAGGTGTCATTGTCCTATGTCCAATGTTTCTTGTACCTTGTTATCTTCTTCAGTCAAAGCCTCTGTTTTTCACATTTCCTGGCTGGACACCTTCTGGGCAGACCTCAGTGTACCCAATGAGTATCCCCTGTTGTCTTCTATGGTCCCAGTGAATCGCCATGACAAGCCTAAATGGGAAATAAGATTAGTCTCCTCATTTTTTCCAGGTGATAAAGCTGAACCTTGGAAAATTTAAATAACTTCTCCAACATCATGCAGGTGGTACACGGTGGAGTCAGAGTTTGAACCCAGACCAAGCGGACTGTGCAGTCACAGGCAGGTCCCACTCCAGGGTTCAGACCACCAGCCAGAGTTAGAGTCAGAGGCAGGTGGGCAGTGAATGACACATCTCTCAGGAAAACGTGTGAGAGGTGGTGCTGTGGCTGCTCCCGGAGGCAGCAGGAGAGCCAAATTGCTGCTGGAGTGTTCTGCCACTCAGGTGCTCAATGGCGCCACCTACCTGGTGGAGGACCTGAATCATTGACTTCCAGATTTTGATTCCCAGCTGCATTACCCAGACTTGTTGTTAGGAGTCTGTACCATCTCTGTCTCCTCTGAGCTGTCCCTGACCTTTGCCTTCATCATTCATAAACGCAAGGAACAGTTTACCATTGGAAAACACTTTCATGTCAGGATCTAATTGGACCTTCATGGCTTCCCCGAAGGGCAGGAATGTTTAAGCTCCAGTCTGCAGGTGAGGAAAGGGAAGCCCACAGAGGGGACGTGGTTTATGGAGCTTAGGAGCTCGTAGACAGGTCGACAGTGGAATCCGAGATCTGTCACATACCATCGGTGGTCCTTGGTGAGTGACTTAACCTCCCAGCTCTCAGTTTCCCTCTTCTATAAAATGAAGGTGATCATACCTTCTCCGCAGGTTGTTAGGAGGAGCAAATTGGATTGTGGATACAATAACTGGTAGCCAGTCACAGGAGTGGTTGAAGTTGCCGAGCCTCAAGATGAACCCAGAGCACCCACTCCAAACCCTGCATGGTTTCCGTTGACGGTGGCATATTTGGGTGTCATTGAGGAAGAGGTAAATAGAGCCAGCAGAAAGTATGGCCGGTGACGATGGTAAATGCTGCTCAGTAAGGCACTTTAATACCCATCCAAGGAGATGGGTGAGACCTGTGAGGAGGGGTTAAGGCTCTAATTAGGATTCCCGTGGTGAGTAGAGCCTTTGGAACCATTCAGGTGGGTTAGAACCCTGCCGTCTCCTCGCTGTGTAACCAACTTGGGCAGATTACTGGGCTTCTGTCAAATGGGGGTTAAAAATATCTATGGCTTGATTTGTGAGAACCAAGTGGCATACAGTGTGTTGAGCATCTAGCCTAGACTATCATAAGTTCTCAGTAAATGCTACGTCTCTTCCTCCCATCACAATTCCCCCTCTGTCATGACAGTGTGTGTTTTTTTCTCTCCCGTAAGAATGTTTTTCTTTCTTTTTTGTTAAGCTTCACCCAAAGATATTTTTTCATTGGTTTTGGGGGTGGGGGAAGAGGGTTTAGAAAGAGGGGAAGGGAGGGAGATACAGAGGGAGAGAAACATCCATGTGAAAGAGAAACATTGATTGGTTGCCCTCGGTACGCACCCCAACCAGGGTCTGAACCCACAACCTAGGCATGTGCCCTCACCAGGAATTGAACCCATGACTCTTCAGTTTGCAGGATGATCCCCAACCAACTGAACCACACTAGCCAGGGCAAGAATGTTATTTTTCATTCCTCTCTGGCGGTAGAAAGAAAAATGGCATGTGTGACATCAAACTTGGGACTTAGTGGAAGAGGAAAGGGATCCACGGGAGCACAATTTTTGTCTTCCTTCAATCCAGAAAGAAGAGGCCGGCAGAGATGAACCGATGGTCCACTTACCTGTTGGGATGGACGACTTTCCTCCTCTACCCCTACGAGACAAGTGGAAGTGAGTATACTGGAAAATAACGGAGAGGATTTGGAAACTGGGAAGAATGAATGGGCCAAAGTAACAGTCCCTGGATCCAAGATGGCTTAGTACAAATCTTAGACAGACCTGGGGTTTGGACCCTTTTTTCTCTGGGTCACCTGAATCAAGGAATGCAATCCACCTGGAAAGGAGGAACAATGGCATTGACCTTTTGGGGCTGTTGGAAGACTGAATAGAATAATGGACACAAGCATCTTTCATGATGCCCAGCACATGGAAGGGGAATGTAAATACTACGTTCATTAAAAGGGGGGCTCTACAATTTCAGTGGACTGAACCCTCAGACCCCAACTTGGACTCCCTTGACACTCTTTTTTTTATTATTGTGGTAAAATACACAGAACACAAAGTTTACCACTTTAATCATTTTTAAGTGTACCGCTCACTAGTGTAAGTACATTCCCGTTGCTGGGCACCCAACATCCAGGACTCTTCATTTTGCAAAAAACGAAACCTCTGTCTTCATTGAACAACTTCTATTCCTCCCTCCCCACCCCAGACCCTGACAACCACCACTTAACTTTCTGCCTCTATGAATTCAACCACACTAGGTACCTCGTATGAACTGAGTCGCACAGTGTTTGTCCTTTCGCGACTGGCCTACTTCACTTAGCACAATGTCCTCCAGGTTCTTTGCCTTCCTTCCTTTTCTTTTTTCTTTTCCTTTCTTTCTCTTTCTTTCTTTCTTTCTTTCTTTCTTTCTTTCTTTCTTTCTTTCTTTCTTTCTTTCTTTCTTTCTCTTTCTCTCTGTCTCCCTCTCTCTTTCTTCCTTCCCTTCCCTTCCCTTCCCTTCCCTTCCCTTCCCTTCCCTTCCCTTCCCTTTCATTCTTTCTTAAATTTTAGAAAGGGGAAGGGAGGGAGAAAGAGAGGGAGAGGAACATCAATGTGCGGTTGCATTAGGAAGGTGTGTATTTATCAGGGTAGTGAGAACAGCTATTGTAACAAACTTCAAAGTATCAGAAGCTTAACACAAAAACATTTTATTTCTTGTTCCTGCAAAATCCAGCGAAGGCTCATCTAGTGGGCAGGGATCCGAGCTCCTTCTATCTTGGGGTTCAGAATGCTCTGTGGATTTTTTTTTTTTTTTTTTTTGCTTTTAGCTGATAGACAAAAACCAAGATGGTCTGGAGGACCTTGGAGAAGAGATCGTTTTTGGCCAGGCCCGAAAGTGATATCCATTGTTTCCTCCCATTTCTACTGACCAGAACTTATATGATGCTTAACTGTAAGGGAGTCTGGGGATTGTCATCCAGCAGTGTGTTTGGGAGGAGAAGGAAGCTGGTTTGGGGGAACATTCAGCAGTCTCTACCAGAAGGGCATAGGGACATTTTCTTAGAGAAAAGGCTTGGGTTCTCAAAACAACAGATGAGTCCCTCAAGGGTTAAGAACCCACAGTTTATCACACAGAGGACAATGTGCTTGATGAAGCATCAGCTTTTCTACTGGTGGCCTCGTTCTGGTCATGCCTTCATGAGGTCATGCTGAAACTCAGTACCCCCAATTCCCCCTCTGCACATATATTTTTCAAAGATTTTATTTATTTGTTTTAGACAGAGAGGAAGGGAGGGAGAGAGGGAGAGAAACATCAATGTGTGGTTGCCTCTCGCACATCCCCTACTGGGAACCTGGCCTGCAACCCAGGCATGTGCCCTGACTGGGAATCAAACCAGCGACCCTTTGGTTCACAGGCCAGCATTCAATCCACTGAGCTAAACCAGCCAGGGCCCCCTCTACACATATTTATAAACTCATTTATTTATTTATTTTTTTAAATATATTTTATTGATTATGCTATTACAGTTGTTCTATTCCCCCCCTTTATTCCCCTCCACCCTGCGCACCCCCTCCTACCCACATTCCCCCCCTTTAGTTCATGTCCATGGGTCACACATATAAGTACTTTGGCTTCTCCATTTCCTATACTATTCTTAACCTCCCCCTGTCTACTTTCTACCTACCATTTATGCTACTTATTCTCTGTATGTTTTTCCCCTCTCTCTGCCTCCCACTCCCCTGTTGATAACCCTCTGTGTGATCTCCATTTCTGTGATTCTGTCCCTGTTCTAGTTGTTTGCTTAGTTTGTTTTTGTTTTTAAGTTTGGTTGTTTATAGCTGTGAGTTTGTTGTCATTTTACTGTTCATATTTTTTATCTTTTTTTCTTAGATAAGTCCCTTTAACATTTCATATAATAAGGGCTGGGTGATGATGAACTCCTTTAAGTTGACCTTATCTGGGAAGCACTTTATCTGCCCTTCCATTCTAAATGATAGCTTGGCTGGATAGAGTAACCTTGGATGTAGGTCCTTGCCTTTCATGACTTGGAATACTTCTTTCCAGCCCCTTCTTGCCTGTAAGATTTCTTTTGAGAAATCAGCTGACAGTCTGATGGGCACTCCTTTGTAGGTTATTGTCTCCTTTTCTCTTGCTGCTTTTAAGAGTCTCTCTTTATCTTTAATCTTGGGTAATGTGATTATGATGTGCCTTGGTGTGTTTCTCCTTGGGTCCAGCTTCTTTGGGACTCTCTGAGCTTCCTGGACTCCCTGGAAGTCTATTTCCTTTGCCAGATTGGGGAAGTTTTTCTTAATTATTTGTTCAAATAAGTTTTCAATTTCTTGGTCTTCCTCTTCTCCTTCTGGCACCCCTATGATTCAGATGTTGGAACATTTAAAGATGTCCTGGAGGTTCCTAAGCTTCTCCTCAATTCAAAATTTTTTTGAATTCTTGTTTCTTCATTCTGTTCTTGTTGAATGTTTCTTTCTTCCTTCTGCTCCAAACCATTGATTTGAGTCCTGGTTTTCTTCCCATCACTGTTGGTTCCCTGTGCATTTTCCTTTCCTTTCCTTTCACTTTTCATAGACCTCATCTTTTCCTCTAATTTGCAACCATATTCAACCAATTCTGTGAGCATCCTGATTACCAGTGTTTTGAACTCTGCATCTGATAGGTTGTCTAGTTCTTCATCACTTAGTTGTATTTTTTCTGGAACTTTGATCTGTTCTTTCATTTGGGCCATTTTTTTTTTTCTCTGTGCACCTGTTACAAAGAAAGGGGTGGGGCCTTAGATGTTCTCCAGGGCAGGGTAACCCACGTGGCTGCGTTGTGACGCTGTATGTCAGAGGGGAGGGGAGGGGTCCTAGAGAGAATAGTGCTGCTTGCTCTGCTCTCTACCGGTTTCCAGTCACTTCCCCTGCTACCCACATCAAATTGGGCCCTTCTGGTGCTGATTCCCAGGTGGGTGGGTCTCTCCAATGAACTCTCCTATGAGGCTGAAAGTTCCTTCTGCTGCCACTGCAACCCCCACAGGTGTTTTCAGTCAGAGGTTTTGAAGCTTTATTTCCCTGCGCTGGAACCCTGGGTTGCCTGGTCTGTCTCACTCCCCAGTTGTTCCTCCTGGTTTATCTGCACAATGTGGGACCACCCAGTCTACCAGCTGCCACCTTGCCGTGAGTCCTCTCCGCCCTGACTGTTTTCTCCACCCTTCCTACCAGTCTGGATGGTTTCTTCTTTAACTCCTTGGTTGTCAGACTTCCCTACAGTTCGATTTTCTGTGAGTTCTGGTTGTTTTTTGTTTTTAAATTTGTTGTTGTCCTTCTTTTAGTTGTGCAAGGAGGCACAGTATGCCTACCCATGCCTCCATCTTGGCTGGAATTCCTAAACTCATTTATTCCATACATATCTGTTGAGTGATTCCTAAGGGCCAGGTGCATAACTAGGGGCCAGAAACATAGCAATAAATAAAACCCAAGGCTCACACTCAGAGGGCTCACAGTGAATTGGAGTGACAGATATACTAATAGGTAATTATATTCTTTTTCTTTTTTAATCCTCAGGCTAGGATATGTTTTTATTGATTTAAGAGGGAGTGGAAGGGGGAGAGAGAGAAACATTGATCGGTTGCCTCTTGTACGTGCTCCGACTGGGTGTATGGGATGATGCTCCAACCAGCTGTACCTGGCCAGGGTGATAATTATAGTCTTTTTAAAATTGGTGAGTACATTTATAGAGATTGGTTCAGAGTGCTATAAGAGTGAGGAAGGATATTAACCCAGACTGGACCAAGCCTCAATTGGTGGGGAGCATGGAGTAAAGCTAGGAAGAGAAGAAACTCTCTCAGGGCAGGGCAAAGAGCTTGAGCAAAACCCCAAAGGCAGGAAAGAGCATGGTCTAAGGTCCAGGAAATGTTAATCAGGGACTGAGAACCAAGAGGTCAGTGGGACCCGATTATGGAGGATTTTCACCCAGTTAAGAAGATTAGACCATCTACTGGATTACTTTGCAGATGGCTAATAGTGTTTATTATGTGTTGATGCTTCCTAACAATTCCCAAGGGTAACCTTCATTCTATGCACAGGGGGCATCTGCCTGCCTGCCCTCCCCTCACCACCAGCATCCCATAGACTCAGTGATGCCCATGACTGAGGAACATCATCGATAGTGGTGACAATGACAATGGCTATGATGATGACAGGGATAGTTAACATTTGTTGAGCAGCCACGCTCCAGGTACTTTGCTAAGCACTTTCCAAATCTTAACTGGTTTAAACCTGGCAGCACCAAGACTAAACAGTTCCGAGACCCAGAGGGGACCCAGAAGTGGAAAAGGCAACATTATTTGAGGAACCCTAGAGTATCAACCCATCAGTGAGGCTCAAAGATGGGGCTCTGCCTTTCCCACTCTCTCCCAAAGCATCCCATATCCCTGTCATGGTCTTTGCCAGATTATCAAGGTAAGACTCTGATCCAGAGCAAGAAGGGACTCCTAGGCTGAAGACAGAGGCTGTGCTCTGCCCACCTGTATGAGTAACAGACCAGCTGTTGTAACAAGCAACTCCCAGCTGTCAGTGGCCAGACTGAATGGAGTTCAGATTGGACTCAGCGAACGCTCAGTGTGGGTATGTGGTGGGAAGCCTCTTTCCTTATGATATGGAGACGTAGAATCCTTCTGTTTTGTGACCCCACCATCCCCAGGGCCGCAACATTCTCAGCAGTGTCATCTTTATTAGAATGTCTCAACCTTGGGCTCTGGGGCTGATGACTGTGTTCTGGAGGGCTGTCCCGTGCCTGGGAAGATGTTCAGCAACACCTCTGGTCTCAGTAGATACCAGTGGCACAGCTGCCAACCCTCCCTCCCAGCTGTAACAGCCCAAAGTGTCCCCAAACATTGTCTGATGGTCTGTGGGACGAAGCATGATTGCCCTTTCTTCTCCATCAGAGCCAGCTGGCAGATAGAGGGAGACAGGAGCATGGAAGATGGCTTGGGACGTGTATTTCTTGCCATTTCTGCCCATATTCTATGAGTCATAATTTAGTCACATGGTCCCATGGAACCATGAAGAAGCCAAAGAGTGGATCCTAGCTATGAGCCCAGAAAGGAAAGGAAGCTGGGTTTGATGAGCACATGGAAGCGTTGCCTCACCATCTTTGTAACGTGAGCAAACACATAGGCACACACATGCACACACAACCTATCAGAGTGTCTTACTCATGGTAATCCATCCTTACACAAGGAGGGAAGGGGGTGGGGGGGAGGAGAAGATGCCTAAACAAAGGCCAGAGGGAAGCTGTGATCCTGGACCAGTGGAGGAAAAGTCCAAGTTCTCATCCGAGTTCTGGTTAAAAGAGAAAGAAGGCGTTAGTCCTGACTGGTGTGGCACAGTTGGTTGGCCATTGTTCCTACAGAACAAAAGGTCGTGGATTCAACTTCCAGGCAGGATACATGCTTGGGTCGTGGGTTCGGTCCCTGGTGCGAGAGGCAACCGATCGATGTTTCTCTCCCTCTCTTTCTCCTTCCCTTTCCCTTTCTCTAAAAGTAAATAGGCATTAACTTTAACTGATTCTTTATCTCATGGGGGTCTGCATTTCCTTCTCCATAAAATAAAGACTTTGGGCTAGAACAGCACTTTTTTTAAAAATTTTACTTTTTAATTACAGTTGGCACTCAGTATTATTTTATATTAGTTCCAGGCATACAGCACGGTGGTTAGACAGTGATAGAATTTATGAAGTGACCCGTCCAATAATTCAAGTACCCTCCTGGCCCGAATGTCGTTGTTAGTGTTATTGACCACGTCCCTGTGCTGTGTTCTACATCCCCATGACTATTCGTAACTGCCAGCTTGTACTTCTGACTCCCTTCATCTTTTTCACCCTGATACGCTATCCACCCCCCCCCCCCATCTGGCAATGACCAGTTTTAGGCCAGCATTTCTTAAGATGTGTTTCAGGGACCATTATTCTCTAGTGCTATTGGGTAGAGAAAGAAAGAGAGGAAGGAAGGAAGGCAGGAAGGAAGGAAGGAAGGAGAGAGAGAGAGAGAGAGAGAGAGAGAGAGAGAGAGAGAGAGAAAGAAAGAAAGAAAGAAAGAAAGAAAGAAAGAAAGAAAGAAAGAAAGAAGAAAGAAAGAAAGAAAGAAAGAGGGAGGAAAGAAGGAACAAGCCCTGGCTGGTGTGCCTCAGTGGACTGAGTGCTGGTCTGTGAACCCAAGGGTGGCCTATTGGATTCCCAGTCAGGGCACATGCCTGGGTGTGGGCCAGGTCCCCAGTAGGGGGCGTGTGAGAGGCAACCACACATTGACGTTTCCCTCTTTCTCCCTCCCTTCCCCTCTATCTAAAAATAAATAAGTAAAATCTTTTTAAAAACCCCAAATACTACAAAAACAAAATCCTGTTATCAAAAACAAAATCCTGCTACTAGATACTATTGTCCAAATAAGGCTCTGAGCCTGAGCCCGGCCCTCATTTTTGTTAAAACTGGGGATGAGTAAGCGTCCGGAGGCCTGGTGTAGAAAGACCAGCATTACACGGGAGCCTTCTCTTTTGTAGAATTAGAAGGGTTGGCAAAGGAAATTGCTTTTCAGTCTGTGTTTCAGAATTGATTTAACGTGTGTCCTTGTGACCCACCCAATGTAGCCCGTGTGGCATCGGTGGGGCCCACTCTGAGAAACAGCCTAGCTCGGCTGCCATCATTGCTTATGAAACGCTTCCCTAACACTCTTGGTTCAAATGGGAACCAGGCACACCCTCGTCCGTCCTTAGGAAGTAGACGCCAGGACCCCACGTGCGGCCTTCAAGGACTGCAAGAGCCAAGCCAAGACTCAGCTTTGGCTCCCGCATGGGTGACTGGTGCCTTCCTGTTTTGTCTTTTTCTCCATCAGATGACAAGGCGATGTGCGTCTTTCCCTTCACCTACAAGGGGTCTGTCTACTTCTCCTGCACCAGAAGCAGCAGCTTCTTGCCGTGGTGTGCAACCAGAGCCATGTATAATGGGCAGTGGAAGCCGTGCTTGGTAGAAGGTGAGTGGACTCCACTGTCCCGCCGGCAGGTTTCTGGAAACAAGGGATTTCAAAGGAGAATCTGTGAATGTGCGCAACGGGGTCATGTTTTTGCAGAGAAATTAAAGTAACGCACGCGTGCCTAGAAAATGCTCTGGGAAGCCAAACACTGAATGTTCACAAAGGGTACTAATGTTCACAAGACAGTGTTTAAAATAGTGCTCTCTGGCCCTGGCCCGTGTGGCTCAGTTGGTCGGAATGTTGTCTCTTACACCAAACAGTTGCAGATTCGATTCCCAGTCAGGGCACACACGCAGGTTGAGGGTTCGATCCTCGGTGGGGGCGCATGTGGGAGGCAATCAATCGATGTTTCTCTCTCACATCAGATGTTTCTCTCTCTCTCTCTCCCCCTCTCTCCTTTCCCCTCTCTCTAAAATCAAGGAAAAAAATGTCATTGGGTGAGGATTTTTTTTCTTAAATGGTGCTCTCTGAATGGAGGAATGATAAACTCAGTCAGCCAGAGAGAACCATAGTATTCTCTGTCTCTTTCTTGATTTTCTAAATTCATAAGGAAAAAAGAAACAAAGGATCTAGGAAAAGGGAAATGAGAGATTCTGTTCACTTTTCCTCAAAAACCAAGACATGTTCGATGGTTAGATGACTTCTTTCATTAGGTCACAGGACAAAAGATATTTAGTTTGTTTTCATCGATATCCTATTGTTGGACATTTCAGTTGGTCTACTCGTATCCAGCTTTTGAATATTTATGATTTACTTTCCCTGGTATCACTGTCCTTGACTTTTAGATCACATGCCACCTGTTGTAATAAATATAACATCTCTTTTACTGTCTTGACATGGGTTTTATAAATAATATTATCTACCTATACTTACCATTCCAGAATAAAATGAGATAGTTACTCAACTGTAATATAAGACAGAAATAAAATGAAAGCAATTGATCCTAAAGGAATAAGCGTGCATGACCATAATTAACCTAAAAGACGTTAAAACGTAGCCAGAGGCTTGAGCCTCTAAGCAGAATCTCTTTGATCACAAGAGCTAAAAACGACTACCTAAGAAAAGTCCCCACAGGTGGAAAAACCAAAACCTAACCCGGAAGCAATTCCACCGCTGTTGAAAACTTCCACTCCAGTTCCAACCATGCACATCTGGATCGCCTGGTTGAAATTGAATTACAAGATTAGAAATAGTCATTTGCTTTTAATCCTGGGGCGAAGGTCCCCAAACATTCTTAAGACACACGAAAGGGGGCAAAACTCTGCCCAAAGTGGACACACAGACACAACCAGGGACTAGAGAGACTTATTTCCACTATATCACTGTTGTGAGCAAATTCAGGAATTCAATAACCTGCTTTTGATGAAGTCCCTTTTAGCCCAATCACCTGGGGTTCCTGTTTAGATGAAGCCTTGCCTTTGAATTTCCTTTCTCAGCTCTGGTTTCTGAATCCATAAGCCTCTTTGGACTCATAACTGACAACTTTCTCATCACCTTTAAATGGATTTAACATCTCAGCCGTGCACCCCAAAGGTGGGGAGGCGGTAGTCCCCGGGCATCCCTAAGTCCTGCCTCATAAGTGCCATGCCAGCCCATTGGCAGGCATTCTCAATAAGGACGAGATGCTACCACTGTGCAAACCAGAAACATAGGCATCATCCCTGACTCTTCTTTTCCTCCACCCCCCTGTCTAGTCCACCAACTAGCCTGTTAGCTCTTCCTTCAAAATAGATCCCAAAGTCAGCTTCTTCCTATCTCTCCAGTTTCCACCCTTCTCCGAACCACCATCAACTCTTTGCTCAAAAAATTATTTGCTAACTGATTGCTCCAAATTCCACTCACCTCCCTCCGATCTAGCCCCATCAGCCAAAGTCACCTTTTTTAGGATGCTCGTGCCTCTTCATGCCTCCAACACACTTAGGAGAATACCCTTACCCCCCAATAGCCAAAGTGATCTTGAGAAAGAAAAAACAAAGCTGGAGGCATCACACTTCCTGATTTCAAACTATATTACAAAGCTATAGTAATCAAACAGTACGGCACTGGCATAAAAACAGACACATATATCAATGGAACAGAATAGAGAGGCCAGAAATAAACTCATGTATGGATGGTCAACTAACTTATGACAAAGGAGCCAAGAAGATACAATGGGGAAAGTGTAGGCTCCTCAGTAAGTGGTGCTGGGAAAACTGGACAGCCACGTGTAAAAAGGAAAAATTAAAAAAGGAAGAAAATAAAAAAGAAAAAGAAAATAAGAAACTCGATCCCATACCTTACACCATACACAAAAATCAATTCAAAATTATTAAAAACTTGAATACAGGACCTGAAACCACAAAACTCCCAGAAGAAAATATAGGCGGTAAAAGCTCCTAGACGCTGGTCTTGGAAGTGACGTCATCAGAAACCATCAACACAATGAAAAGACAATGTATGGATTGGGAGAAAAGATTTGCAAACCACATGTCTGAAAAGGGATTAGTATTCAAACTCTATAAAGAACACATACAACTCAATAAGGGAGAAAAAAGACAGAAAACCCCTCACCTTGGTTTGCTTTGCATGCCCTTGTGCTTCTCCACCCTCATCTCCTTCCCCATCTGTCCTTGCCTGCTGAGCTACAGCTACAGCAGTTGTCATGCTTCTGGAGTATTCTGAACTCCTTCCCATCTTTGAACTCTTGGTACTTTTATTCCCTCTACCTGGAAGTCACTCCCCCAGATTTTTGCATGGCTGGGTCACTTCTCAAATGCCACCTGCTCCTTCCCTCGCCCTTTCACCTATGACAGCCCCTCCGTCATTCCCAAACAACCCAGATGCCCTCACTGTGTGGGAGCAAACCTACCCACCATGAGCGCAATGTCGGAAACTCTCTTGGTTGGACTACATTTGTGGCGGGAAGTTCAGTGTGGTTTATGGAAGCTGCGGTGAGGGAGGCACCGGCACCCATGTGATAATTTTCCTGTTCGACTTCCCTGACATTTGACCTTTTTCTGTAATCTCAACTTTTTTTGTATATTAGCATCTCGACTTCATCTGTGGGTCATAAATCATTAAAAATCTCTTGTCTTGACTTTATACCTATAGATCTTTTGGTGATTATAACAGATTAGTTTTTTTAAGACACTGTGTGTTCAACAGGTTATGGAGTGCCGTGGATTGAGATTGGGAACTCCACTGGGGAAGGTTTTTGGTTTCTTTTTTTAATCCTTCCCCAAGGTCACCTTTTTACCACTTCCAGAAAGAGAGGGAGAGAGAGAGAGACAGACAGAGAGACAGAGACAGAGAGACAGAGAGAAACATCGATTGGTTGCCTCCCATTTGTCCAGATGATGATTAACCTGCAACCCAGGCACACGCTCAGACCAGGGATCGAACCCGCAACCCTTTGGTTATGGCACAATGCTTCAACCAGCTGATCCACACTGGCCAGGGCCTATTGGAGAAGCTTTGGAAGCACATGGAGTAGCTTTCTCTACCAAACGCGTGATGAAACAAATGTGTCAAATGCATGTATAAAACCTGATGTGTGTCCCGTGCTTTGACATCGATTGATGGATTGATTGGTGATTGATTGGCTGTCCTGTGAACGACCAGACCATCAAAGCGCTCGCTCATGGACTGCTACCCATACAGATTACCCATGATGCATCTTCCCCTTCATCTACCGAGGAAAGTCCTATCACAGCTGCATCACGGAGGGCAGCTTCTTTGGGAGGCTGTGGTGCTCAGTCACCTCCAGCTTTGATGAGAAGCATCAGTGGAAATACTGTGAAGTCAATGGTAAGACTTTGGAGCCAGGATGGGGTTCATGGTGGTCAGGCGGGTGGCAAGCAGTGAACCTCATGAGGGTGTGGTGGCAAGGTGGAGAGCAGAGCACTAGGAGAGATACTTCTAGGGACCGAGGGTCTTCTCAGAGAGTACACAGTGACAGCCACAGGGGACAGGAATGTCCTGAGGCCATGTTCTCCCGAGTCCCAACAAACCAGTTGCCCTGACAGCCAGCCCATGGGCGGTAGCCCTGATACTGGTTTTCAAGTATTTCTATTTCTAGATTGACAATAACCAGAGTCACCTGGTGCCAAACCCTATCTGCATTTCAATGCAGTTTAACATCTAATCTTCATTATACCCCCTCTTAATTTGATAATGACCTCCATTCATTCTAGCGCCCCCTCCGTATTAGACTGTGGTCCAGGAGGTCTTTATACATGATCCCATTGCATCTTTCCAGGGAAGCTCTATTGTGAGATGCTATTTTTTCCCCCTAAATCAATACTTAGTCCCGGTAAAATTAAGTCCTGCCCAAGGTCACACTGCTAGGTGATGACAGAGTTAGAATTTGAATTCCAGTTCATAAGGATCCAAGACCCACGTTTGCTCACCATGTTCCCTCCATAGAAATAAAAAGGCGTGTTAGGTACTATTCGTGAGCACACTTATTCCCGTATAAAATGCTAATTGTGCTCTTCCCTGAGCATGCAAAGCAACCTCGTTTTATCCTAGCCCTAGTCATCCACCACTCATGTCCTTAACGCTGAACCAGCCTGACCCTTAAATCTCATCACGACTCTGCCCTGCTCTGGACCTAGTTTTCGCCCAAGTCCGACTTCATCTCCATTTCCATTCTTGACTCTGAATTCTATCCATGTACCCATCATTTTAGGGATTTTGAAATCCTAAACCAAAGAAATGGGTCAAGATATCAGTTTTATGATAATATCATAACACTGTGTATAGTTCTAAATCCACCTCAAATATTATTGTAAGTTAACTCACCCTGGCTGGTGTGGCTCAGTGGATTGAGCACCGGCCCACGAATCACAGGGTTGCCGGTTCGATTCTCAGTCAGGGCATATGCCTGGGTGGCGGGCCAGGTCCCCAGTAGGGGGCGCATGAGAGACAACCACACATTGATGTTTCTCTCCTTCTCTTTCTCTCTCCCTTCCTCTCTGTCTGAAAATAAATAAATAAAATCTTTAAAAAATAATGTAAGTTAAC
Source organism: Macrotus californicus (assembly GCA_007922815.1). Classification (NCBI taxonomy): domain Eukaryota; kingdom Metazoa; phylum Chordata; class Mammalia; order Chiroptera; family Phyllostomidae; genus Macrotus; species Macrotus californicus. The sequence continues at coordinate 74,757 of VMDR010001693.1, forward strand.
TCTAACTTTAATATCTAAACTTCTGTTTATCCTCCATGTGATCCAAGCTCCTCAGCCCCAAATGGGACGGGGTGAGAAATTAGAGTTTGCCTAAACCACCAAACGCCCAAGAACAGGTCCTGGAAGGGATGGTACATTTTCGCTCTGGCTTCTTCCTTGACGTCGGGAAAGTCATTTCACCTCTTAGTCAGCTTGTTCCCTGCAAACTCAGCACACAAGGCTGACTTCAAAGGTTTCTGTAGAGGGTAGAGTTCAATTTCTTAAAAGGCCTGTCGCGGCCTTTTGAACATGCCACATGACTAAGAAATAAGAGTGTCCCACCTTGCCTATGCTTTGAGCCAGCAGTCAAAAAAGTGAGCTTTGAAGTGAGACATAAGTGAGGCTCCTGCTGTTGCTGTCGCCAGTGGTGTGATCTTGGGCACGTTGGATAATTAAAATAATCATGATGTGGTAAACTTTCTTTCAGTAAGCACTTCACATGCAATACCTCAGTGATCGGCCACAGCAACCCCTATGAGATTTTTTTTTTTTTTTTAAATCTGACCAGTGGCCTCATTTTAGAGAGGCAGAAACTGAGGTTCAAAGATGTTCAGTTGTTAAGTGGCAGCACGGTGATCTGACCCCACAGAGTCCAAGGTTCAGAAATCTTGCTCTTAATCACTAGTTGGTTCTGCGTCTAAGCCCCTCAGGTCTAATTCTGGCTTCCCCTGGAAGTGCACTGAAGCAGGCTGCTAATTAGGCCACGTGAGGTTTATTACACAGCAGAGTAAGGGACAGTACCGCATTCATGGCGTCTTAATAGTCTCTGGGAGAGAGGAGAGCACAGTCGGGATATGGATGAGGTTTGGGGGTCTTTCAGCGTGGGGGTGTGATGGACACTGGGTGTGGGTAATAATAGAATAGTTTAGAGTTGGTGTTCTTGACAAGGTGAAGTTTCTGAGAAAGGTCCAAAATGTCTTGAAGAGTAAATAGTCTTGAAAAAAAAATTTTTTAATCCTCACCCAAGAACAAGTTTTTATTGATTTTAGAGAGGGAGGAATAGAGAAAGAGAGAAAGAAACATTGGTCTGAGGGAGAAACATCAATTATTTCCCTTCTGTACACACCCTGACTGGGGATTAAGCTTGCAGCCTAGGTATGTGCCCTGAGCGGGAATCGAACCTGCAGCCCCCTGGGGCACCGGACAATGCTCCAAGCAACTGAGCCACCCGGCCAGGGCTAAAACACTTTTTAAAAAGATTTTATTTATTTATTTTAGAGAAGGGAAGGGAGGGATAAAGAGAGGGAGAGAAACATCACTGTGTGGTTGCCTCTTGCATGGCCCCCAGGTGGTGGTGGGGGGAGGGGGGACCAGGCCTGCAACCCAGGCAAGTGCCCTGACTGGGAATCGAACCAGCAACCCTTTGATTCGCAGGCCGGTACTCAATCCATGGAGCCATAGCAGCCAGGGCCATTTTTTAAAAATTTATTTTTCAATTACCCTTGAAGAGTAAATCATCTTTTGATGCAGTCGATCAAAAAGTTGAAAGGTGTAATGTTTATTTAAATGGGTTTGTTTTGGTTTTTTTTTTTTCCATGAAGTTCCTGAGATGAGCCATAAAATTATTTGCAGTTTTTCTCTTCCCGGGCAAGAATTCCCTAGAACAGTCAAGCAGCGTCGAGGAAGCCCAGGGCAGCTTGTAAAGCCTCGTTACCGGAGACAGTAAACCGAGAGTGTGTCAGTAGCTGGGCTGCTCGCTCATCTGTGCAGTGGGAATAACAGCATCACAGGAAGGTGTTCCCGAGGGTTCGGTGTTAGGCTGCCCCTCCCGAGACAAAGCGAGGCTCATAGCTGGCGTGCGATGAAGTGAAGCCCTTGCAAGGTGGCCTCTTCTTGCCCGCTCACCTGTCTGTGCGCGGTCATTTGCAGAGTACGGGGGGAACTCCTTCAGCAAGCCCTGCGTCTTCCCCTCCACCCACAGAAACAGTGTGGTCTCTGAGTGCCTCGAGGACGAAAATAACAAGCTCTGGTGCCCCACCACGGAGAGCATGGACAAGGACGGGAAGTGGAATCTCTGCGCCGACACCCGTAACCTGGGGGCAGGGACAGGGCGGGTGTGGGCGGACCCCTTTGTTAACTCCTCAAACGCTTGCTGTGCGGGGGATCTGGGGATACCTTGTCGAATAAGACAGAGTCCTACCCTCAGTGGTTTGATGAACAGGCAACATAAACGATACTATTTCTAAGGTTTAAGAAAAAATAAAGTCTAGCCCTGGCTGGTGTGGCTCAGTGGATTGAGCACCAGCCTGCAAATCAAAGGGTCATCGGTTTGATTCCCAGTCAGGGCACCTGCCTGGGTTGTGGGCCAGGCTCCCCAGTAGGGGGCACTCGAGAGGCAACCACACATTGATGTTTCTCTCCCTCTCTTTCTCCTTCTCTTCCCCTCTCTCTAAAATTAAGTAAATAAAATTTGAGGGGGAAAAAAGTTTATTCATAAGAAAACTAGAAGGGTAAGAAAGCCAGTTCGAAGGACATTAGGAGAAATACATCTAGCCAGTAAAGAGAAGAAGGCTGAGCAGAAGAAACGTTGCTCAATTATATACAAAATCCATTAATATCTAGAGGGCTATCACACTTCTGGGGCTATCTTGTCCACCAGACAGAAATTATTGGCATCGCTATTGAACAAAAATTATTCACAGGGTGTTAATCTTCTACCAGTTACAGCGTTGGGGCCTCCCATCACAGCAGCGGGGTCCAGACAAAGTCCTACCTCCCTAGAGCAGGCACTGCAAACTCCACCTGCCTATGGGCCAGTCCCGGACCCACCACGCTCATTTTTGTTCAGTCTGCAATCTAATAATAGTTTTTACAATTTTTATGTGGTTGGAAAAAACAAAACAAGAAGAATCCTGTTTCGTGACAGGTGAGAGTGACCGGAAATTTGAAGTTTAGGGTCCATCTAGAGAGAATTTTATTAGAACGCAGCCACGCCCATTTATTGCAGAGCGGTTGATGGCAAAGTGAAAAATGGAGGCAGGCACTGCGTGGTACACACACAGCTGAAGACATCGGCCGGCTGGCCCTTTCAGGAAAAGCTTGCTGACGCTGAGCTAGAGAATCAGGTGACTCACGAGGGCTTGACCTTGTCAACAAGACAATGGTCTAGAGTGACGTGGAAAGGTCATCTGTCAATCTCTTGGCCCTATTTCAAGTTCTCAATTGTAAAAAGAAATCCTCACCCGAGGGTATGAGGTATGTTCACTGATTTTAAAGAGAGAAAGGGAGCGAGAGGGAGAGAAACATCGATTGGTTGCCTCCCGTCTGTGCCCGAGCGGGGATTGAACCCACAACCTTGTTAGTGTGCAAGACGGCGCTCCCGCCAGTCTAGCCACCCAGCCAGGGCAGCCCTAGTTCCAGTTTTGGATCCCTTTTGTTAACGTCCCACAGCTGGTGCTTGAAGGAAGCTTGTTCATTAACACACGTGTTCCCTCTGGGAGGCACAGAACAAGCCCCCTTGCGCCTGGGACGCTGGCCAGCGCTCCGGCTGTAGGCGCCGGGCTGTTTAAAACATTGCAATCACCAACAGAAAGTCCAAAAATGCAAAAAGGAAGGAAACACGTGGGCCGAGACCGGCACCCCATTCACCGTGAGAGAGCGAGACGAGAGGGCTGGGGGCTGCCCCGTGCGTGGGCTTCAGCGGGGAGCGTGGGCGTGGGGGACTCACATTGTCCGCAGCTCCGCCGTGTCCACAAATGACCTACCACGTGGATCGATTTGGGGGTCTCGAATAAACCTTAGCGAGTAGGCAAGTTCACAAATTGGGGATCTGTCAATAAAGAGGACCCACCTTAATTGATCCTCTGTGTGCCTCTGCTCTGTGGCTCCCCGGTTCTTCCCACCCCCACCACCACCCCCAGAACCCCTTGTGCTTTTCCCTCTGCCCCTCGTCCCCAATACCGTCCCCCACCCTTCCGCCAGTTCTAAACCCAAAGAGCGTGGGAAGGAAGAGAATTCCTCTGACGTTTAGGTGCAGGTCAGCATCCCACCCCCCTTCCACGGGATCCGGGGACAGTGTTCCTAAAGCTTCGAGGTAGCGCAAGGGCCTGGGATAACCACCCTCTCTCATCTGCTTCTTGCAAGGAATTTCCTTCTTGGTTCCCAGCTTTCCCTGCCACTTCCCATTCAACTATAAAAACAAGAATTATTTTAACTGCACTAGCAAAGGATCCAAGGGGAACCTTTCATGGTGTGCAACCTCTTACAACTACGACAAGGACCGCACCTGGGTGTATTGCTGATGCAGAGGTAAGACAGGTGTCCTGCCCGGGTGCACGGCATGGACTGAGGTGAGAGCCAGACTGAATGGGAGGGTGTGGCTGACGTGAGAGGGAGATGAGGGAGCACACCTGGGGTGTTGTTGATGTGAAGGCAGGATCTGTTCCTTCTGATCTGTTTGCTGCTGTCCCCAGCAAGGTGAACCCCATTTCTCAGACATATTTCTCAGGGTGGCCTGTGTTGCAGGGGTGGGGTGGGGGGGTGGGGGAATTGGGACAACTCCCCATATTGGAAGGCTCCAGGAAATTGGGAGAGCAGGGAGAGGAGCTGGGAGAACCTTTTCAGACCCAGAAGGGTGTCCTTCCAAGTTTTAGATCTAGGAGCTTGGAACTGGGAGCGTGAGATGGGAAGACCACCTTGAAGGGGGATAACCGGGTCTTCTCTGGTCCCCAGAGGCCACAGCACATGTGGTTGGCCCATTACGAGCTAACAGAGGAAAAAGAGGGGTTCCCTTCTCCTCCCTGTCCTCGGGGGCCCACCCAACTTCAGCACGTTAAGTTATCTATCCCCACAGGACCAACACTATGCTTCCTTCTTTCTCGCCTTCCCTTCTGGCTTCAGTATTCTGAAGCCCATGGGAATTCTCTCCAGACTCCCTGCAGTAATCAGCCGACCTAATCGCTTGGAAAACCCTGGCAATGTTTTCTTCCCATAAAGCATGTGGCTTATGGATGCCACCAAAATTAGTGGCGCTTCCTCAGTTTTGACTTGGCAGTGACAATTCTCTCCCCTGAATGGTGGACAGGCAAGGAAGCGGGTTTGGAACTCTGGGTGCCATCTGAACAGGGTGGACATTCAAAAACACCCACAGCGGTGCCCAGTCTGTGTCTAGGGCTAAGAGCATTTTTAGGGCCACCCTCTGACTTCCTCCCATCAGAGCATAGCTCTCTTCTTGGGGGTCCCTCTCCCACCAAACCCATGACAATTGAGGTGAGGTGGACGCACTCATTGTTCATGGACTGACCTGCTCCCGTGAGTCAGGTGGCGGGCGGGTGGTGTCTAAACCCTTATCGTGGCTCAGCTGCTTCTGACGGACTCTCAAAAATCAATACAATTTATATCACATTTTGAGTCAACGCAGACCCATTGCCTAATCGTTGGCTTTTGATTTTCTTTTCAAGGAGACAAGAAATGTCTTCAGAGCAAGACGGACCTGTGGAGTCCGGAACCAGCTTCATCTTTTTAGTGGCCTCTTTTAAGCTTAGATGATCCCCTTTAGAAATATCCCGCCCACGATCTTGCTTAAGCACGTGGTCACCTGTGAAACATGGAGGGAGTATGTGGTCTACCCACCAATAAAGGAGCCCCAGATTAACTTGGGCTGCCCTTCCGGCTTCCTGGAATGAGAGAGATGGCGAGGGGTGCATGCGTGGAGGGGACAGAAATGCCAGTGACCGCGTTGGGCAGATCAGATTGGAAGCCCCAGGGCCCTGGGAAGGAAGTACAGCCTGCTCTCTCATCCTGGAAAGTCACAGACTTGGGTGGAGCATTTGTAGAAGCTTATTAAATCATCCATAAATAAATGAGTAAATAACAAAGGGTAGGCAATTCATTGCAAGACGGCCTCGAGGATTTCTTCCCCATGACTATGGCAGACATCAATAATCGATTGCAGAATCTGTTCGCGCTGAGCCCAGATGCAACCTCCTGTTGTCTTCCTTCCACTCCAGCCAATTCAACCACCCTGGGCTCTTCCCCCAAATCTCTTGGTGCCTCACCACTCCACTTTATCTTCCTCATAGTGTCTTCCTGATCTGGGCTTCTCTCTCTCTTTTTTTTAAAGATTTTATTTATTTGTTTGTTTGTTTATTTAGAGAGGGGAAGGGAGGGAGAAAGAGAGGGAGAGGAACATCGATGTGCATGCAGAACAAGCACTTCCTACTACTCAGTTGAGTGAATGAAGGGTGGAAGGAGGGAAAAAGGGAAGGGGGAAAGGAGTGGAGGTAGAAGCTTAAAATGAAATGGACTCGGGATGCTGAACAGGACAATAGGGAGAGACCACAGTAAGGGGCAGGGATGTACATTGTTCTGATCCCAGCTTCTTTAAACTGAAGTTTTAATTCTATGAAACGAAACCACTGAACCCGATGAGCCATCCTATACATCTGCCTCATGGATTTCAAAAGTGAGAAAACCTCAGGGGAAGTCATGAAGCGAACTCTTGATTTTGAGGACCTTGGCGTTACTGAGGAGGCCTGCTCCCAGGTAGAGGTGAGGAGGAAGATGGCTCCGGGTTGTGCAGGGTGGACCAGTGTCAGACACCGGGGATGGAGTCGACTCCCAGGGACCAGGACGCATCTCACCCTTGTCCCCTCCCTCCCCCCACCCTGCCCCCTGTGGCCCAAGTAGACAGCTTGGGGGCAGGGGGCTTCCAGCAAGGGCTTCGGGGAACCTGGCTGAGCTGAGGATTTGGAGGCTCCCGTCCCCTCTCTCTCTTTGTAGGATGACATTTTGCAGGGGATTAATTCCCTGGGAATCAGCTTCTGCTAAACCTTGATAATCCAGATTTGTGATTTAATTCAGTGGCCTGAGCATCTTACACAAAGAGAAGGAAGTAGGAAGCCAGAGGGGAAAGAGCAGACCGAGCCTCCAGGAAATCAAGGGGGAGGGGCGTAAGCTCACTCCGAGGCCTGTTGGATGAGCCGTTTCCAAACGCAGTCTTACCAGGCACCCTGTGGCTCACCCCTTGATTGGCACGCCTCCCTCTTGCCCAGAGAAGGAAATGGAGGGGGGAGCTTTGAAGCAGATGGAGTAGGAAGGGGGGAGGTAGAACTATATGTTCAATTAAAAAAAAAATCCTCCCCTGAGGATATGTTTATTAATTTTAGATAGAGAGGAAGGGAGGGAGAGAGAGAAACATCCATGGGTGCCCCCTCGTGTGCCCCCTGACCAGGGAGGGAGCCCACCATCTAGGTGTGTGCCCTGACTGAGATTGAACCTGCAACACTTTGGTATACGGGGCGACGCTCCCACCAACCGACCCACCAGCCAGGGCTGTGCTGAACTTTTTTTTTTTTTAAGATTTCTTTATTTCTTTATTTTTTAGAGGGGAAGGGAGGAAGAGAGAGAAGGAGGAAAATGTCAGTGTGTGTTTGCCTCCTGTGCACCCCCTACTGGGGACCTGGCCCGCCACCCCAGGCTTATGTCCTGACTGGGAATCGAACCTACGACCCTTTGCTTCGAAGTACAGTGCTCAATCCACTGAGCCACACCAGCCAGGGCTGATGAACTTTTTGAATCTAACAGAGCAGACTATCTTAACACAAGAGGAAGCTGGGGAAGAGATGGACGGGTCACAGGGATTTAGGATTACGTGGAGTCAAAAGACGTCATGAATCTTTGGAATTTTTGGAGCAGCAACTGGACCCTAGTCCCGTTCACATTTCTGTATGTAGATTCTTCCTCCTTAATCTGTAATCCCCCGCTCCCCACCGCCCCAATCCGGGCAAAGCTCTCTCTATCAGTCTAAGTCACTCCAGTCCCCATACCCCTCCCCCCTTTAAGGGGTTCAGTCCTCCAAAACCGCTTCATCCACCAGGTGGGGAGAGACTGGGGCTTCCAGAACTTCCTCAGCGAGACATCATCTTCACAAACTCTGCAAAGAAAAGCCCCTGGTTGAGGTGTCTACTCGTAAGAGCAGTGACCTTTCCTTTTTGGGTCTTTCCTATGTGTCGGGAATGGCAGGCGATCCTTGGGAAATTACTTGGCCTCTCTGGGCCTTGATTTCCTCATCGCCAAAATGAGAAGTCAGTTATATGGTTGATAAGATGGTTAAATAATATAATGCTTATAAGTCCCAATAAGTGCTACATAAATAATAATGATGACTGTCTTATTGAATCATTTTCAACCCATCCTAGAGGGGTAAGTACCACTTCACAGATGGGCAAACCAAGGCCAGTGAGGCCGACCAATGAGGTCGAGCGGGGGATGAGCAGCGAACCCCGGAATGAACGCAGGCTGTCCTGACTTTGCTGGGACCCCGCGTCCGGTGAACTTACTGGTCCTGCCCAGCTCTTGAGGTCAGTCTGTCCTTCCCTGGCCCATGGTGAGCCTGAGGTTCTATCTCCTCTACAATCTATGTCCTGCCTCTTCCAGACTGTCACTCATGCCCACTGCACCCCCGAGCCTGGCCAGATCCAGCAGCACCCACAATGCGGGCTACGTCGCAGCAATGTAACAAATGTTGACCGAGTGTGGGAAGTTATCGAGCACAGAGCGTTCGGGGAAGACCCCTCACGTCCCACCCCCCAAGATTTCACAGCATAGGAGGCAAACACAGTTGACACGCCCAGGTCTGCAGGGACAGCTTCTTTGGGGGAGCGGGGGAGAGAAAGAACTGAACAACCCCAGAGCTGGGACTAATACACCCAGGTAAGGACAAAGGGGCGCTTCTCAGCAGAGGGTGCACTGGCATCAATTCCCGAGGGATGGATAAGGCCCCGATGGCCTGGGGAAAGTGTGGTGTGTGGAAGGGACACCGGGGAGAAAGGGACAGAAGCTGGGGAGAGCAGGGCAAGTGCCCAGTGTGCACCAGCGCGGGAAAGTTCACAGGGTGGTCGTAGAAGATACGGTGGAGGGACAGGGTCGGGTCTTCGATACACTTGAACATCAGACTAAGAGTCTGGACTTGGGTCTTCAGGTGGCCATCAGGTGCTGAGATTTTGGGGCCCAAGAGTGTCATAAGGAGAACTTGACGAGCCCATTGTCTCTCACAAAAATGGTCTCTGCCCCCCTCTGCCCAGGTCTCCAGTCTTTTTTATTCGTCCAGTTACTCGATCTACACGTGCTGAGCTCCGGGCTGGGGACTGGGGACACGGTGATGAAAGACTGAGTCGGTGGCCCAGGAGGAAGCAGGCTATAAACTAACGTAAGCCATCGGGACGCCGTGGGCCAGGGTTACTACAGAGGCAGGCACGGGGGTTATGGGGTCACTGAGCCTGGTCTGCGAGGTGGGGGACACCTTCCCGGAGCATAACTAAGAGTTAGCCAGCAGAGAGAGAAAGGGGTGCTCCAGACCGAACGGTAGCATGCACGGGGGCAGGGAGAGGTGCTTGGCGCATGACTCCTTTGAATTTCTTCCAAAAATTTCTTTGGGAGAAAGGTGTCGCCATTACTTCACTTTTGCAGATGTGAAAACTGACACTTAGAGTGAACAGGTGATAGATTAAGGTCACAGAGTTAGTAAGAGATTGAACTTGAACTCCATGAATCTGACCCCAGAGTCTCAGCTACTAACCAGTCTGATCTCCTTCTGATGGGACATTTTGTTCTGATGACAAAGGTGCCCAGTGAACAAGGAGCGGGGGATGGGGGGTCGGGGGGAGGTGGACGTGAGTCCTGCCCCAGCATGCACAGGACTGGGGCACTGGACACGGTGTTCCCAACGGCAGCGAGGGCCAGGAACAAAGCAGGGAGAGACGCTGAGGTCTTTGAAATGATGTGGGCAGAAAGGGCTGCAATAAAATCCCTTCCCAACCCTGCTTCCCCTCCCTCGCCCCCCCTCCCACCCAACCTAAGACTAGGGGAAGAGTGAGAAGGGACAGCTGACTTGGAAAATCACACGGGGTATTGGAGTGGAAAGCGTCACCTTCAAAGTTGACAGTGCCATCTCCATTCACATCGGCTTCCTGGACAACCTCGGAGATCTCCCGGGGGGTGAGCTTCTCCCCCAGAAGTCTTTGCATGGCTTGCTTCAGCTCTCCCAGGGTGATCTCTCCGTCACCGTTGGCGTCAAACTGAACAGGGGCAGAAGGGGACAATGCAGTTGACCCTTGAACAACCGGGAGGTAAGGGGTGCCAACCCCCTTGGGAGTTGGTCCCAACCCCCTGCACAGTCAAAAATTCACCTATAACTCCTGACTCCCCCCCAAACTCAACTACTAACAGCCTACTGCTGGCCGAAAGCCTCATTGATAACGTACACCAGTCCATTAACACTTATTTTCTACGCCGTGTGTATTTTACACTCTGTTCTTACAACAGGGCAGACCTGAGGAAAGAAAACGGGCATGCAGAAAATCATAAGGTGCGTCTGTGAGTTTTTCAAACTGTCGCAAATCACCAAAACCTTTTCCGATATATTTATTGAAGAAAAGTCACATGTAAGTGGACTCGCGCTGTTCACACTCATGTTGTTCAAGGTCAACTGTATTAGCAATAATGATGATGAAAAATAATAATAATAATAATATGCCCCGGCCAGGCGGCTCAGTCCGTCGGAGCGCCATCCGGTACCCCAAAAGACTGCAGGTTTCACCCCCAGTTGGGGCTCAGATGGGGGGCAACCAATAGATGCTTCTCTCTTCCCCTTCCTTCTTTCCTCTCTAAAAATCCATAAACATATGCCTGGATGAAGGTTTTAAACAATTTTTTTTTTTAGGAAGTGCTCAAAGGAACAAATGAAATTAATTTTTAATCATTGATTTTATGTAACCCCATATTTCAAAAGTATGGCCATTTCAGCATGCAATCAATTTTAAGATTAGGAATGGGTTGTGTTACCTTCTCCTCACACCGACGGGATTTCGTCAGACGCAGGGCACTTCCACGCTGCGGGCTTACATAGGACGTGCTTAACCTGCGTGGTCACCCAGCTCGGCCCTCAGGGCCAGCTAAGCCAACGAGACTGAGCTGCATCCGGGCATGCTGGACCCCTGCAGCCTCTCTCAGCGCAGGCACCAGATGTTATCTGAAACACCTAGTCTGTACCGAGGCTGCGCAGAATTCGAACCCCGCAGAGAGACAGCTGCACATACCCAAGTTGTTCTCAACGCATGTTTGTTGGTAATTGAATACAGTGTTCTTTTCAAAGCAAAACGAATTGAGTTTATAAGTCAACTGAATCTACATGGGGATTAAATAATAAAAGACTTAAGTGAAATTAATGAAAATTAGATAACGTTAAAATTTCAGTTCCTCGGTCACACTTGCCACATTTCAAAGGCTCGGTTGGGACAAGTGACCAGTGGCGATGGGCTAGGACGGAGCGTTTCCACCCTCACAGGAAGTTGGGTCGGACGCTGCAGCTCTAGGTCCTTCTGAGAAGCTGGGAGAGCCCATCCCACAGCGAGTGGGCGGAGATCGTCCCGGTTTCAGACCCTGTTTCTCTAGCTCCAAAGTCTTTCCTTCCAAACTCTATCCTATCCTTTGTTTTTGTCTCATACCATTGGAAAGTCTCTGAGTGAGGAAAGTGTTTTCTCAAGGGATAGAAGTGAACTTCAGCAAGTCCCCCACCCACACTGCCCGAATCTCGTTTTTTTGTTTTTTTTTTAAAGATTTTACTTATTTATTTTTAGAGAGAGGGAAAGGGAAGGAGAAAAAGAGGGAGAGAAACATCAATGTGTGGTTGTCTATTGCACGCCCCCTACTGGGGACCTGGCCTGCAACCCAGGCATGTGCCCTGACTGGGAATCGAACCAGTGACCTTTCAGTTCACAGGCCGGTGCTCAATCCACTGAGCCACACCAGCCAGGGCTGGGTCTCATTTTTAAAGCATCTGTTCAACAGGTGTGTTAAACCACATGATCTCTGAGTTTCCATCTGGGATCTCACAGTTTTCTATTCTGTCTCCTTATTACAGGCTGGAAGGTGAGTGGTCCTAACGTGTTTTGGAGATTGCAGAATTGATAAGATTTGTAATCTCCACGAGCCTCGGTTTCCTCATGTATAAGATTTAGGTCAATGAATACCAACTCCTACCCTTATCTGTGAGGGTCACATTCAATAAAATATGTGGGGGACCCTGGCCAATGCAACAGCTTGGAATAGGTTCTTTTCCTTTCCTATAAACCCCACCAGAGAGAGGGAAAAAATATAAATTGGTTTGGTTGGGTTCTGTCCATGGTCAATGACTAATCATCACTGACCCTTGGGTCCCCTTCTGCCCCCACCAGCAATGCCAAACTCTCTCAACTCACTTCCTTAAAAGCGTCTCGCATCTCCTGGACGCCGATCATCCCAGCCGTTTCCGCAAGCAGTTTGGGGGTCATCAGCTCCACAAAGTCATCAAAGTCCACACGGCCCCCCACTGAGGGACGGGAAGAAAGTCTAGTGAGGTTCTGTATGTTCCTGCCCTCCATTCCCTCAGTTTGCCTGTCAGGCCTGTTCAAGACATCGATCTTCTCCAGTCTCTGCCTTTGGAGGGCTTCCCCTCTCAGCCAACTCAAGCCCTCCCATCTCTCTAATCTGAACGGGGGTGGACACACAGGGGTGGCAGTAGCCAACTGTCCGTGTAACCTGGGATCAATCTGTCATTGGGCCACACCTACGTTCCCTCTCTGTAGGTCCGCAGAAGGAAGGGTATGACCTAAAAGGGCACCAAAGTCTCCTCCAGATACAAATACTATCCTGTCCTCGAATTCAACCTTGTTCACTCAGGAACATGCCCAGAAGCAAACCCAATGGCAATTTCACGCCAAATTTCATCTCCAAATCAGCTCTGGTTGCCCTCTAAGAAAATCTGTCCTTTCTGCAACCCTCTTCGTCACATTAGCTCCAAGTCCAAGTTTGTGTGCCGTTCCATCAGCGGCCGTTCCGGTTGCGTGCTCCTGGTGAATGTGCCTGGTGACGGTGACAACCAGCCTTTAACAAGCGTTTACTAGAGGCTAAGACTTGGCCTGCATTAGCACCCTTCTCCCTGCCTTCCCACAATCCCATAAAGTTAGGAGTGGTATCATCTGCCCTGACAGATGGGGAAATTGAGACTGGGGGGACTGGGGGGGTGCCGGGGGACAGGGGCAGTGGTTAACTCCACTTTTTCAAAATGACTGCAATTAGCAAACAATAGAAGGGCGGCTGGAACCCGATCTTATCTCTGAGTCACCACTTTGGCCACTTCAAATGCTGCCTCCCTGCGTCTGCTCTGATCGGTTTCCTCCCAGGCCTCTGGTCCTTCCTACCCTTTTCCCTGTCTCCATATCCACTGTCAACCCCTCTGTCCTCACCATTTCCACCCTCAGCCCTTCCCCGACCCAGTAATTTCTTCCCACCCCCCGGCCTCACGGTTCATGCGGATTTGCTGGCCCAGCTCAGTCAGTTCCATCTCCGTGGGCATGTACCCCATCGTCCTCATGAGGTTTCCCAGGTCCTTACAAGAGATGAACCCATCTCGGTCCTTGTCGAACTCAAGAAATGCCTCCCGAAGCTCTGAAAGTTAAGAGGAGAGAGCTAGGGGGGAACTCAAAACGGTCAATGGGGCAGAACGGCACCCCTTGAGACCACGGATGAGGTACAGACAAGAGATTCCTCAGAGGAGAACACATTTTTAAAAACCAAAGTTTCAAAACGGAATGGTGCACGAAATGTGTTAGAAGACAAGTGATTCCTGAGGCCACCAAACAATGGCACTGAGGTCCTTCAAAGTCTCGGGTGAAACTAAGTTCCGGGAAACTTCAAAACCATCAAAAGAAAAATGAACGACTTTTGATGCATCCTAAAAATTCACGTGTCACTCCCGGGTCTCTGAGACCCTCGAGGGTGGGCTCGATTTCGAAATACTTTGGGAGGTGCCTACACCACCCTGAGAAAGAATTCCACAAAATCACAGTTGAGCGGAAGGAGAGCGATGTGAAATTTCCAGGTGAGGGGACTCACACTGAAATGCACAAAGGGACAGAGACAGGCAAGCGGGGGGTGGGGGTGAGGACGCTGACGTGGGGGCATGTGGGGGAGAGGATGTTACCTTCAATCTCATCTTGTCCCAGTGGTCGTTCCTGGCGGGGAACACGAGGGAGACGGAATTTGGAGAGAGGGTCAGGGATCCAAAATGCTGTCCTCCAGACATGCCCCTGCGCACATCGCCTGCCCTTTATCACCCTTTGCTCTTTCTCCTCCAACCCTTGCTGCCCCGGACCCCTCTCATCTCCCTTCTCCTGGCTCCCGACTCCCGTTCACAGCTGTTGGCTTCTCGCCCTCTTCCTCATGCCTCTCATTTCCTCTCTCCCATCCCCAAACCTTGGTCCCTCTCCTCTGCCTTTCCCGAAGACTCATCCACCCGTCGTGCCGAAAGGGATCCCACGGGCCTTCAAATCCAACCCCGTCCTGCTCCAGAGGAGGAAAGTGAGCCTCGCAGTCACGGCTACCACGTTCGGAGTGCTGACTGAGAGGGCCAGCTTCCACAATCACTCCATTTAACCCCCAGAACCGCTCTGTGAGGTCCATCCAAAGATCATTCCTGTCTCCTTCAGGAGGAAGCTGGGGGCCGGGAAGGCTCAGGAGCCTGCCTACGTCGCACAGCTTGCGGCTCAGCAAGCCAGCTGCAGCCAGCGCTGCGATCTGAACCCAGGCCCCCTCCTCCCAGGTCAGAGCTCTCTCCACCCCAGCCCATGCAGTCTTGCTCCCGAGAGCCGCCATCGCCCTGGCGTGGGACCAACATCGGCCACATCCGGAGGGATGATCAGGGCCAACACGACCAGATCCTAAAAGCTTTAAGGATTTTCCATCATTTTTGCGGCCACCCACTGGTGGGGGGGGGGGGGGCATACCTGAAGGGTCAGGCTTGGCTACAAGGCCCGCCCCCGGGGAAATCCCACCAACCTCTGGCGTCTTTCACTCCTATTTTCCTTTACCCTTGGAGGCCTTCCCCTGGCCTCTTTCCTTATCACCCCCTCCCCCCTGTATCTCCTCCCTCTATTACTATAATAATTACTATTTTTTAAAGATTTTATTTATCTATTTTTAGACAGAGGGGAAGGGAGGGAGAAAGAGAGAAACATCCATGTGTGGTTGCCTCTCGTGCGCCCCCTACTGGGAGGAGCTGGCCAGCAACCCAGGCCTGTGGCCTGACTGGGAATCGAACCCACGATCCTGTGGTTTACAGGCCCGTGCTGAATCCACTGAGCCACACCAGCCGCGGCTAATTATTATGATTTGATTTAAAGCCTGACAAAGATGTCCACTGGAACCAAACCCACCTGGCCCTGCCACTGCCTAACTCCAAAAGCTTAAAGCCAGCGACTTCAGGGCTCAGCCTCAGTGTCCTCTTCTGTCAAATGGGAATGAACGTGTCCCCCACCTCGCGAGCAGTTCTGAGGATTAAATGACATCAGGCACGCAGAGCCCTTTGCTCAGGGCTGGGCCGTACCAATGACTTAAAAAGTGGCAGCTAGTACGGTCATCATCACCATCATCATCACCACCACCACCATGGGTGTCCACAGAGAAAGCTGATGATGGTCGTCGCCCCAGTTCCTCCCTCATGTCCCCCCCCTCCTTCCCCTCCCTCCTTCTGCGCCTGACTCCCAATTTCACAGGCACCCGTTTTGCGGAGCCCAAGTCTCCACCGCGCCCCTCGGATTCTCCTGCCTTAACTCACCCTCCCCGGCCTGTTCCCCTTGTTCCGCGCACCCATCCTGATCCTCCTCTTCCTCACCGCCCAGCTCCCCTGGTCCACCCCGCCACCCGTCCCCACTGTCCCCCACCTCACCCGCTGTTTCTCAGCGATGCCTTTCCTCAAAAAGATGCAGGCGGGGCCCATGGGGAACTGCATGGAGGGGCGGGGCAGTGCGCACGGATCTCAGGACGGTTCCCCTCTTTCCCAGCCCCCTCAGTGGCTCGGCCTCCTTCTCTTCCTCTCTCTATCGCTTCTCTGCCAACTCTTCCTGCCTCTCTTGTTCTCTCCCTCGGTCCCTGTGTCACAGAGCTGTGACAGCTGGGCAGGGAATCTCTACTCGGGATGGAGAGGGATCAGAGGGGTTCCTGCCTCCCCATCTGGCTTGAACGAGACGGGAGGGTCAGCCGGTCCCAGGCTCTGACCTTGTACTCGCAGAATGGAATTGAAAACAGTTTAACGCGTGGGGATTAGAGCCCAGGGCACCCATTCATTCGGTGCTCCGAGTGTGTTGAGCGCTCGCTCCAAGCCCGGCCTCTGCTGGCCTCTGCTGGCCTCTGGGCACGTGGAGACCCAGACGGCGTCCCACATTGGTGACCGTGACGTCGCAGAGCTGGCTGCGCGCCCAGCCCTGCGCAAAGGGCTCTGCGTGCCTGGTGCCATTCAATCCTCAGAACTGCTCGCGAGGAGGGGGACACGTTCATTCCCATTTGACAAATGAGGACACTAAGGCTCTGAGCCATGAGGTCGCTGGCTTTGAGCTTTTGGAGTTTGGCAGTGGCAGGACCCGGGCTGTTTGGTTCCAACGGGCACCTTGTGTTCCGTCTGGAGGAGCTTTTGAGGAAGTCAGGAATGTGCACCAGTGCGTGGCACGCAAGAATGAAGGGACCATCTGACCTCAGGAGGGAGGCATGTGTAGCGGTTCAGAGGTTGGTCTTTGCAGTCAGTCCCCTGCCCATCTCTTCCCTTCTTCCTGAGTGATCCAGGGTGGGGAGAGGCAGGAGCAAGGAAGGCATCTATGCTGGTGCAGGGGGCACGGTGAGAGGTCATGCTGGTGTCAGAGCCCAAGGACGCAGTGAGGGTGGGGAGAGGACTGTGGGGAGGGGGGCAATACTGTGGGGAGCCAGAGTTCACACAGGGTTTGGAGTGAGGGCAGTGTCCCCACAGAGGGGCAGCCCGGCTGGTGGGTTGGGTTTGGGCTGGTGAGGACGCACCACGGGCGGGCAGCCTGGGGTGCACGCTGGAGCACGAGCTGAGTGAGGGGGTCCCAACACAGATGTCCTCGCCTCACATCGAGGTTTGTACGAGGACGTCCACTTGTGGGGGTGGCACGGTGTGGGGCGCTGAAGCCAGATCAGGGCGAGAAAGTGTCCCTGCAGGGGTGGGATGGTGATGGAGAAGGGAGGCTGGTTCCACACGCAGATTATGTTAAGGATCATGGGAATCCATTTTCTCAGTTGGAACAGGGAGTCCGGGACGGAGACGGGGGAGGGGGAGGGAGGCAGTGGAGGCTCTGTGGTGTGGGACTGGAGTCAGAGGCGGGGGTCAGGGATTCCCGGTCGCTGCCGGCTGTGCAGGGAACTTGGATGTCTGATCTGCAGCTCCCTCAGAGGACACGGCAGCAGCCACACCCTGGTGTGGGAGAGCACCTCTTGCCCCCAGGGCTCCCAAGTACCATTGTCCGCAGACTCCTAGGAGAAGCGGCCAATTCCGCATCTGCAGCAGGGAGTGTAAGGTGAGCCCAGAACATCCTGTCCGGCCATAACGCGAGAATGCTCAGTTTTGGGGACAGAGGGCCATGGAGCATGTCAGGGGCAGTTTGAAAATCAAAGTGAATAATACCAAGTTGTATCGGATACCGTAGGAAACCAGGAGTCCACACAGATTCTTTAAAAACCTGTGGAAAGGGTGGTGCTACCTGCATTAGCTCAAATAGCTCCTTTCAAAACACTGATTTCAAAAGAGGGTCACCCCATAGTGGGGAAGCCAGGTGGACCCTACCTTAATCAGATGATTAAAATGAACATCATCAGCAATGGGTCACATCACAATCACACTTTAATCGATACGCAGTTAGGAACTACTGGTCCTGCAAACCCCCGTGCTGCCCACCACCCCACCCCACCCCAACCCCCTGAGAGCCTGCTCCAAGCATCATCTCCCCCGAAAGGATTTCAACAATTTTTTTTTTGATTTTATTTTTAGAGGAAGGGAAGGGGAGAGGGACAGAAATATCAATGTGTGGTTGCCTCTCATGCGCCCCCTACTGGGGACCTGGCCGGCAACCCAGGCACGTGCCCTGACTGGGAATCGAACCGGCATCCCTTTGGTTTGCAGCCCACACTCAGTCCGCTGAGCCACACCAGCCAGGGCAGAATATGCGTGTTCAACTGCACCAGCCACATTTCAAGTGCTCACCAGCTGCCAGTGGCTGGTGGCCGTCATACTGCCCAGCGCGGATGTAACACATTTCCGTCACTGCAGAAAGCTGTGCTCACACTGGTGACACACTGAGGTCTCTGTCTTTCATTTCTGCCCTCCTCCCATCTCCCCCCACCCCCATCCCTGGCTTCGTGCTTTGGGTCTGTGTCTCTGTCTTCCCCCCTTTTCTTCACTTCCCAACCCCCAACCTTTGGCCTGGACTCAGACCCGAGACCCTCTCTTCACCTCCCGCCGCTCACTGCAGGCCCTGGTGCTGCCCACCCCGCGCTCCTACGTCCGGGCAGACGGTGCCGTGGTCCCCGACCACTGGCTGGAGCCAGCCGAGTGAGCTCACAGAGCACACTCCAGAGCCCAGTGCAGACCGTGACACAGAGTGGGTATTTAAAAATTATTTATTGACAAAAAAACAACTGACTAAACCCCCAGCTTACACCACCCCCTCGCACGCAAGCACACACACACACACACCAGGTCTGCTTCACAGAGGCCATGTCCAGGGGCCCCAGCCCGGGAGGACGGGGTCTAGTAGAAGTCCTCCAGGTCGGAGTCTGCGTCCGCACCCTGCTGGTTCTGGATCTGACTTTGCTTCCTGTACAGACAGGCCACCTAGGGAGAGAGGGGCCGGTGGCGGTCAGAGCCAGGGGCTGCCCACCCGCCCGCCGTTCCAGGCCAGTGCCCACTTCTCCAGGAAGCTGGCCCGGCCAGGCAAGCCCGCCCCCTCCCAGGGGCCTCACCTGGGCACCAGTGGTGGCTGCCTCTGGCTTCTTGTCTTCACGGACACGAATAAACCGAGGGAAGCGAAGGGAGATCCCCTTCTCGCTGTCCACCTGGAGAGGCAAGGGGACGATGGGCACCTCCAGGGTCCTGCCCTCGGTCCTCACGAACAACTCCCTGTCAACGTCCCCTCCCTGCTCCCGCACCTCTGGCCTGTTTCTGACCCACACAACGGGGCTCAGCAATGCACTGCCGAGGATCCCATAAGGGAGTAAAGACCTGGGGGCCGCAGCCGGCACACGTAAGTGCCTAAGAAACGCCAGCCGTGATGGTGGTGGGTAGCACGAGGGCCGAGAGGCACAGTGGCAGAGTCAGGGTGTGGACCCAGGGACCGGGCTGTGGGCTCAAACCCCAGCTCCTCGCCCCCAGGGGCAGGGGACCCGCAGCCAGGTGCCGAAGTGCCCTGGGGCTCCACCTCCCCACCGACAACCAGGGCTGTTCAGCGTTTCTGTGGGGACAGGCGCCTGCTTCCTGGCGCAGGGCCCACTGCTCATCCTGCTCCATCACTTGTGAGCTGGGACCCTGCCTTCACGAGAAGACTCAAGAAAGAAATTTGATCCAAAACACAAGTTCCACCTTTAAATGGCACTTTAAATAAAAGTCCGCTTCCAACCGGAAAGGCAACTGCTAGGTTTTGAGGGACCAGAAGGAAGCCCACTGATAAACATGAGGGCCTGGCTGCCCTTCAGGAGTGCTCGGGACTGCCCCAGGGCGGGCGGCGGGAAGGGTGCTCCCGGGCCTGGCGCAGCGCTGGGAGGGGGACTGAGCACTCGTGAGGGAGGCGTTTAAAACTGGGTAGCAAAGCAGGGTGTGCCGTGGCTTTTACTTAGAACAACCATTTTCTAAAACTACTTCAGAGCTGAGTGTGAGGCTCTGATGGGAAATGGAGCCACTTCACTGTTTTCTTTCTGCTCCTGGGGCATTTCTTTAAAAAAAACAGGAGACTTTTGACCCCATTATCTGACACCCAAATAAAACCCAAGCTCGAGTTTTCCCAGCCATCACCCAGGAAGGGCAGACTCCGCCAGGGCCCGCTCCCCACTCTCCCCTCTGGGCTCCCTTGGAGGGTCTACCCCAGCCCCCTTACTCACCAGGCCCCGGGCTGCGGGGTAGATGGGGGAGAGGGAGAGATCGGCGCACTTGACCTCCCACACGACGCGGGGCTCCAGCCAGTGGTCGGGGACCACGGCACCGTCTGCCCGGACGTAGGAGCGCGGGGTGGGCAGCACCAGGGCCTGCAGTGAGCGGCGGGAGGTGAAGAGAGGGTCTCGGGTCTCAGAGTCCAGACCGAAGGTTGGCGGGTGGGAAGTGAAGAAAAGGGGGGAAGACAAAGAGAGACACAGACACACAAAGCACGAGGCCAGGGATGGGGGTGGGGGAAGATGGGAGGAGGGCAGAAATGAAAGACAGAGACCTCAGGAGCTGAGACAGGACACTAAAGACTAACAGAGGCACAGAGACGGACAGAGACCCAGAGAGAGAACCAAAGAATGAACGGAAACAGAACCCGAGACACTGACACACAGAAAGCCACACCTGTGACCGCAAACACCCCCACTTAGTGAGGACTCAGCCAGCACCCTACGGACTGACCCAGGGAGCCCCGCAGCAGTGCCCTGCCCCATGACTGCCCCCCACCCCCGGGCGCGGCTGAGGCACTGAGCTCGAGGAGGTGAGGCTTCCTGACTGGCGTCACTGGCTAGTGGCCGGCACAGCTGGGACTCGAACCAGGACATGCTGGGCCCCAAAGCTGGCTCCACTGCCCGCTGCCTGGTCTGCACCCTGAGCCCCAAAAGGAGACGGTGGAGGCCGGGGGCCCGTGCACATGGAGAGTGCGCCCACGCTGCTCACCTGCAGGCTCCGGTGGTGCTCCTCCAGCTCCTCGTCACTGAAGCCAGTGCCAAGCTGAGGGATGGGTGGGGCGGGTCACAGGCTGGGCACTGCCTCCCTGCTCCTGCCCCCAAGGACCCGAATCTGCACACCAGCGGCCCCCA
Organism: Macrotus californicus; assembly: GCA_007922815.1. Classification (NCBI taxonomy): domain Eukaryota; kingdom Metazoa; phylum Chordata; class Mammalia; order Chiroptera; family Phyllostomidae; genus Macrotus; species Macrotus californicus. Next base: position 95,613 of record VMDR010001693.1, read on the forward strand.
CCCTGCTCCCGCCTCACCAGCACCCATGGAAACCGCTGAGGAAGGGCCGGGGTGCTGAGCATCCAGCCAACCCCTCACAGACCCCGGGTGGGGACCAACTGTGTCTGCTCCTCCTGCTCTGTCTCCTGGCTCAGGAAGTCACGGTGTTGGGCCCCCCCGACACCCCACCTGCCCTGTAATCGGTGTCATGTCCAACCTTAACACTACTAAGAGCCTTCTTTCTCCCACCAACATAAAAGGCTAAAAAATATTCCTTAAGGCTGGCACAAGAGTAAGATGGACAACTTTTGTATTGGCAGCTGTAAAATTTTCCCACCTTCTGGCTGGGCAATGGCTCTTGCAGAAAACTGTTCTAAGTAAATGACATAAAACGGTGACAGATATTTGTGACATGTAAAATCACTTCTACCACGGCCTGTGAGTGAACACACGCACTGTGCTGACCGATTCATAAGAACAGAGCTGCAGCCCTGGCTGGTGTGGCTCAGCAGACTGAGCACCAGCCTATGTGCTACAGGGTCCCCGGTTCAATTCCCAGTCAGGGCAGGTGCCTGGGTTGCGGGCCAGGTCCCCAGTGAGGGGGCACGTGAGAGACAACCACACATGGATGTTTCTCTCCCTCTCCTCTCTCTAAAAATAAATTTAAAATCTTTAAAAAAAAAAAAAAAAAAAAAGAACAAGGCCGCCACGATGACCGAGGAACCGCAGGGGCGGCTTCAGGAACCACCCCGGCTACTGGAGACTCCACGGACCGCCCGGTGCCTCGACCGTAAAGTCCTGAACGGCACGTGAGCACCCTCTCACACTCCTCACTGGGGCTCCAACGCACCTGACGGCATTGAAAACAGTACTTGTGGGGCAAAGAGCAGGAAACAGAATCACTCGTAGAGAAGGAACACGGTTTTGTAAAAATAAAGCATTCTCTTAAACGTGACTAGGGCTGCCTCGGGCAGTGGAGTTGTGGGTGACATTCTGTTTCTGTGGCAACAGCCCCCAAATTTGTTAGATCAACAACGTGTGCCGCTCTCAACAAAATGACAAGCCCCTCCATTTCCCAGGCTCCCTTGCAGCAGGGCTGGGCCGCAGAGCAAGGTCCTGACCAAGGCAGCTCACGCAGAAGTTGCTCACTGGCTAAGGCTGCCTCGGGCGGCCCATTCTCCCCCTGCCTGTGGGCCGAGCACGCGTGGCCCCGGTGGCTGGAGCTCCTGCAGCCACACTGTGCAGAAGTGGCCTGGAGCACGTGAAAAAATCCGTTGTGGGGAAAGAAGCCGCCTGGGTCCCTAATGACACTGAAGAGCTGCCCGCCCCCATCTAGACCTCTCATTCTATGGGAGGAAAAGGAACCCTCTCTCACGTAGCCCCGTTATCTGAGCTCAATTCCTAAGCGACACAGCTTCCTCCCATCTTTCTGGACGAGCCCACTTTTCTATGTGAAGCAGGAGTTACTTCACAGCATCAGGAAAAGTAAAGAGGAACTAGAGAAAAAAATTATCCATCGCAGGGAGGCCACGGGAGCCCCGCGACCCACCCAGGCCCTCCCCAGGGGAGCGGAGCGACCCCCGCCTCTGCCTCAGCCGCGCCCCCAGCACCTTGCATATGGCCTGCAGCTCCTCACTCTCCTGGTCGTAGCAGGCCAGCAGGAAGCCCCCGTAGCGGCCGGCCCGCTTCCCCCGGCCCAGGTAGGCGCCGATCACCACGAGATCCAGGGTGTCGCCCACGCCGTTCAGGTAGTCCTTCTTCAGCTGGGGGAGGAAGGCAGAAGATGAGGGGGAACGTCACGTAATCAGTGGGTTGAGGAGAGACTGGCGTGAGTGTCAGAATTTCCGTAAAGAAGGCCAGGATGGCCGCTGTGACAATGGACGTGGAACGGGCTTCTAGGCTGAGGATGGGAAAGAGGCGACTGCAAGGGGAAGAGCAGGTGCGACTGAGGGGACGGGCTGGACAGGGAGACCAGGGGTCAGCCTGGATTTCCCCCTTTCCCTCGGTACAGAGACATGTTCCACTCACTGCTTCACACCTTCACACAGAGGACAGGACCCATTTGTTCCAGAAACACTAATAAGTGCCGACTGCGTGCCAGGCAGGAGCTCAGCCCTGGGGACGCACAGTGTCTGCTTCCCAAGACAGGACAGGCTCGTGCCCTCACAGCTGCTCAGTCGACTTGGGGGACACAGACCAGAGACGACGCACAAGTGCACAGGGAGGTCCAGTCCGCAGGCCCAGCCAGCCCACTCCAGACCGCGTCCCGCCCTGGTCCTCTGGCCCCGCCTCATGGCCCTCTCCACCGGCCATTACCAGGCAACAGCCTCCTGCCCGCAGGCTCCCGCTCCTGCCGAGCACCCCACACCCCACCACCCACAGGGCAGCCAGAGGACCTGTGCAAAGTGACAGCCAGACCATGTGCCTTCCTGCTCGCAAATGCTGCTGCCCCCCAAACCGTCAGAGGAAGGCCCAGCTTTACTTCACTACCACCCACAACGCACTGTGCAGTCTGGGCCCTGCCCTCACCCTGACCTCAGCTCCCAGCGCACACGGAGCCCGCTCCTAGCACGGGGCCTTTGCGCTTGTTGCTCACCCTGCCTAGATGTCCGCTCCAACCTCCACGTGGCCGACCTTTCTGTCCTCTGTGTCTTGACCCGAATATTGCCTCTGGAGAGGCGTTTCCCAACTGCCCTCGCTGCCCCGGAGTTGGCTCCTTCCTTCACAGGGCTCCTCACTACCTGACTCTGTCCCCTCGTGTCCTGGCTAACTCCTCATCCCACGTGGAAGGCAGGCTCAGAGAGATGGGCAACCTCATCCGCCTTTCCCACTGTGGCCTTCTGGGCACTCGGCTGGGGCATTCTCAGCCAGCCCCCCCGAGAAGGCACTCATGAGGACTTACAGAAGGGAAGACCCGAGGCTGGTTCAAGACCTGGCCGGGAGGCTCACTTGGGTGGAGCATCGTCCTGTGCACCAGAAGGTTGCGGGTTCAGTACCCGGTCAGAGCATGTATAGGAAGCAACTAACCAATGTTTCTCTCTCTCCCCCATCCTCTCTCTCTAAAATCAATAAGCATACCCTGCCCTGGCTGCCGTGGCTCAGTGGACTGAGTGCAGACCTGTAAACCAAAGGGTTGCTGGTTTGATTCCCAGTCAGGGCACATGCCTGGGTTGTGGGCCAGGCCCCCAGTAGGGGGTACTCGAGAGGCAACCACACATTGATGTTTCCCTCTCTCATTCTCTTCCCCTCTCTCTAAAAATAAATAAAATCTTTAAATTTTTTTTTAAAAATCCCATCACAAAATAAATAAATAAAAGGCTCCTGCACTCAGGCAGGGTGAAGTGTGGGGACTTGAAGTCGAGGGCCAGCTCAGGAAAGACCTCCAGATCCAGGGCCCAGCGGGAAGACGGGGGCGGGGGGGACAGAGTCACCTTGAGCCAGTTGTGCGACCTCTTGGCGATCTCGTAGGTGGCGTGGACATCCAGGGTTTTCACCATCAGCCCCTCACAGGAGTCTGAAGGAGACACAGAAGCGTGGCCTGTGTGACTTGGGGGCTCACCGTGGCTACAGCAGGGGCAGGATTTGGGGCGAATTGTGCGGGGCAGGGCGGGGGGCGGGGGAAGCGGGTGCCCTCACCTTTCACCGACTGCTCCAAGAACTCGGCGATCTGGTCCGTGTCCTTGGTGTCCAGGGAGGTGGCGAAGACGAACTCGCCCTCCGTCTCCACGAAGTTCTCCCGGAGCAGCTGCCGGCGTCGGGAGAGGGGCTCACGTACCAGGGACTGAGGGGGCAGACGGAGAGGAGGGGACGTCATGGCGGAAAGAAAGAAAAAGGCCCCAAAACTGGAAGCATAGGGGTCATGAGTCAGAGGGAGCTAAGGAAAGCCCCAAAAGGGAAGAACCACACCGATGTGAGGGCTCTGGGAACGGGAGGACTAGGATGGCCAGTGGCAAGGGGGCCAGAGGCCATTTAGACCCTCGTGACCTCAGGAGTCAGGAGCACGAGACAGGGAGCCATGGCCCTGCTGGAGCGTGGATGGTCTCTTATAACTGAGACTATTTCCTTTTTTAACGCCAGTTGAATCAAGGCACCAAGAAGCCCATGATTATTAGGTCACCACACAGGCATGCGTCGGAGGGGTGTTTTCTGTGGGAATGCACAGGTCGGCACCTGTCCCTGCGGACAACCAAAGTGTACTGTGTCCTCAGCTCCGTGGGCCACTGTGTCTCCATCCCTACTGCTCAGCTTGCCCAGGCAGGAAGGAAAGAAACTGAACAGCTCAGCTGGCCTTGCAGACCTGCTGTGCAGGCGGGACCTGAGGCTCAGTGCGGGGCAGCCGTCCACCCAAAGGCACCAGCGGGGGGGGGGGAGGGAACGCAAAGCCCAGGCGGTCTGATTCTGGAGTCCGCACACAGCTCTGTACAAAATGTCCCCTGGGATGGTTTCACAACAGAAAAGGACTGTCAATGGACAAGGCTTCGGTGTCCATCTGGAGGGCAAGCAGGGAAAGTACAAGACGGGACCTAGAAGAAGACCAGCCTGCTGGGCCGCAGGAGGGGCCGGAAGCACCGAGCACAGAGGGGACCGGGAGGGATCACAGAAACGTGACTAAAGCCCAGGGAGAAGCAAACTCAGTCAATAAGTGGCTGATGGAGAAAGCTGCCGTATCAGTGACACGGTATTAGGATTCGTACTGGCCACATTACAAGTGAGGAATCTTAAAAACACTAAGTCACTTAAAAAATAAACCCCATGTCAACCCAACCTTTTTATGAAGCATGTCTCCCTTTTAAAAACATTAGTGGGAAGAGGTCACTATTTTACATTTCTGCAGGTTCCTTAACGTCGGGCTCAGCGCAGGCTGGCTCCCCACACCTGCTCCTGCACTAAGAGAAGGGAATCTGCCCCCTCGCAGCTACGCCATTGGAAAGGGTGGGCCACACGGACCCCCTGCAGGTTGCCTAGGGGCCTCCCCACTCAGCGGCGCGGCAGGGTGAGAAATGAAACTCCCACCGCTGGCTCCCGCGCTCACCCCTCACTGCGCCGGCAAGCGAAGCCGGAACTCACCTCTCCGTTGAGGTAGATGAGATCGAAGGCATACAGACACACCTGCACCTGGATCTCCGCTGCGTCCACCTCCTGGGTCGGGGCACAGGAGAGGGAAGGGGTGGGGAGGGGTGGGCCGGCGCCTGGTTGGGTCCCCTGCCATCATGCCTGGGGCAGACACTTGTCACCTCCCACCCTCCCCTGCACAGCACCTGACAGGCTGCACACCTGTGAGGGTGGCAATGCCGTCAGCCCCCGACACGGAATTGGAATGGCTCCCAGTGGAGCCCAGCCTCATTCCCCTTTGCCAGGGTATTTGCTCTCTCAGCCTCCCTTGCTGCTAATGGTGGTGACGTGACACAATTCTGGCCAATGAGAATAAAGTTTGCTGGGGTGCGGGTTGTGGGGGCTCCTGGAACAGATGGTGTCTCACAATAAAACACAGATGTAGGAAAATAGACCCTTTCTACTTGGCATGCTGGGATAAGGACGCAATGGCTGGAGCTGTGGCAGCCATCTTGCAAAAGGCTGTGAAAACGGCACCCTGACCCCCTGGGGAGAGGGCAGGACCGGGAGGAAGATGAGGGAGAGTGGGGCCACGGCAGTGAAGGGCGGCTGAAGCTACCTTGCGTTTGCGGGTGGTAAGCACTTGGAATGGCTGGATCTGCTTCTTTTCCCGGTCCCAAGCCACTGCTTCTGCGTCCAGAATGAAGGATGTGACTGACGGGAGTTTTATCTGAAAGTGGAAGGGGGACACCCGGGGCTGGTGAGAGGTGGAGGGCCCTGAGGCCAAAGGCAGACACAGGGGAACAAATGTCCTTTTCCTGCTGCGGCTCCCGAGGTCCACGGACAACTTGGCACCGCACTCAAAGAGGCGCCTGTGAGCCCAGAGCCAACAACCCCTGCCGCAGCGAGCTGGCCCGGCCGAGCCTCGGTGCTTTGCACCGGTAACCGCAGCCCCTGCCGGGGGGGAGAGCAGACACCCACCTTGGGGATGCGGCTGATGATGTCAGGGTACTTTCCGGTATTGTCTTCCTGGTTCCTACTGAAGATCTTCACCTCCCCGCCTTCCAGGAAATGGATCTTTGACAGTAGCAGGGGTGGGGCGGGGAGGGGAAAGTCAGAGCCCCGTCTACCCCAGGAAGCCCCTCCTCTCTCTTCCAACCCCACTTTCACTGGCAGAAGGTTCCAGAAGCTCTGGAGGACAATCTAGTTCAGAGACCTGAGCAAATCATCTCCTTTTGATCAGCCGCGCCCCAACCCGCTGTCTCTCTCATCAGTCACCCAGCACCCCCTCCCCTCTCCTGTCAGCACACCACGCACGTACACGTGGATTTGTCTGGACGCTGTTATGCTGTGAATACCGGCCCGGGTCTCACTGTTAATGCACTTATTTCACTGCAGTCTGGTCGCAGTGCAGAGCTACATCCATGCCACCTTACGTGCGTGTTATCGCAAGAAATACTTGTATGGGACGTTACACACGCATGACTTAAAACATACATGTAAATATACTCAAAATCACTGCTACTACTGCACCTCGTTTCTGTTTACTCAGCACTGCACTTTGAGGGCCCAGCTATGACCCAGCATCCGTGACACGGTGGCCATCCATGCCCCGGCGACAAATAGAATGGCAGAGCCACACAGGCACCCCACAGGCCCGACAGGATGTCACAGGACCCACGCTTGGGTCCCTGCACCGGCGGTGACGCGGGTGCCGTCACCCTGGACACACCCGCCAGCTGGGCCCCCACACGGCTGACAGGTCTCGAGCTCCCACTTCGAGGGTTGGGTTTTTAACGACTTGACCCCACAAAAAGCCGATCTGCAGATGAGCCAATGAGGTGGCCGTCCTGACTGCCCCCGCATGGAGGCGGGACCTGAGCCCCAAGAGATGGGCTGGGCAAACGGGCAGACTGCAGGGGCTGGGGCTGAGTTGGGGCAACTGTCCTGTATACCAGCTTCTCTGGCCCTGTCCCTCCCACGGAAGGGGCGCAGCACCCGTACCTGTGCCCTCTGCCCGTCGTACTTGTACTCGCAGGTGAAGGCAGCCTCCTCGAAGCGTTTCAGGACCTCGCTGACGCCCCGGGTGGGGTGGGCCAACATCGGCTTCAGGGGGACCCCTGGGGGAGGGGAGAGGGTGGGTTAGGGAAGCACCGCCCGTGCAGACTGCTGACTGCATGCACCAGCCCTGTGTGCAGGGTCTGGGCCACACCCTCACAGGGGATCTGGCTGTCCCCTCTCGCTTTCCCTCAGCTCGAAATCTAGACGGGAACCATCTGTACTCACTTACAGTGACAGCCTTGGGATGACAAAGTGACAAGATAGAAGAAACCTGGGGCCCTGGGGGATCCCTGCAACATAGCCGAGGGCTTTCCCTGGCCGTCTGCCCTCCCCGGGACTCGTGTGAGACAGACCCCACCCAGCCTGACCCATGGCCCTCGGGTGTCCATGCCAGATCTAGTGCAGAGGGGGTCTCCAAGGAGGAAAGAGGGGCTCTGAATACCAGGGAACAGGACTCCACCTTGGTGGGCAAAGATGTGGCAGTTTCTGAGGGGGGCTGCCTAGGAGGGGGCGCACTTACAGCCACCATCAGGGGTGGAAGCCAAGGCCAGGCAGAGGGAGGGGACCTGAAGGAGCGCCAGCCCCGGCTCCCACGGCCCGAGCCAGCCATGTGCAGGGTGAGGCTGTGGTCCGCCTTCGAGGGGCCCAGGGGCAGCCCGTACCTGGACTCAGCCGGCAATGCTCAGGCAGCCGCTCCAGGCCGTGCTCCAGCAGCACCGGGACGATGCGGTCCAGGTCAGGCACCTCACTGCGGGTGGGGAGCGGGGAGAACCAGGAAGTGTCTTCCCAGAGCCCATGCGTCGGGCAGCCTGGAAACTGCTCTCTGGCTGCGAGATCCACCCTGCCTGCCCATCACCTGGTCCCTGGGTCGGCTACCACCTGTCCCTGCCTCCTCCCATCACGCTGCCTCTGTCCTAGTCCTCCCTCCGTGTCACTGCCTGTCACTCTGACTCGGTCCCCCTTGGTCTGGGCTGTCACACCCCCATTTGTCATCTTGAGACCAGAAACTGTCACCCGGACTACACGCATTAGAAACAAGCAAGGATATAAAAAAAAAAAAAACAGTATTTCTTCCAGGCCTGGTTCCACCTCCCCACGGTGCTGATGTGACGGGCCCAGGGGGGCCTGAGAGCAAGCCTGCGACCCCATGTGCCGGCAGGCCTGAGACCCCTGCCCGGCTCTGCAGGGCGGTTCACCACCCCGTGCCCAGCCCAGCACAGGTGAGCCGGGGCCAGCCCTGGGCCAGCTGCAGGCCGGGTCCCTACACAGGCGCTCTCCCTGTGTACGCCTCTCTGTCACTCTGCAGAAGTCCTGACCCCTCGCTGTACCTGGGTCACCAGCCCCTCTCACAACCTTTCCACGCAGGCAGTCCTGTCTGCTGTTCTCTCCACACCCGTATGACACTGACCTGTTCCTATTCGCCACCTTCCCCCCGACCTTTGCCACCATCCTTGGGCCCAGCACCAATCTTGTCTAAGTTGCTGCCTTGTGCTCTGTCACCAGCCCCATGGTGGTCACTAATGACCAACTGTTGGCCCCTCCCACGCCCCACACACTGCACCCACATCACCCTAGCCCCTCTGGCCCTCCCCGCCCTCCTCTGCCCACGGATCTCACCAGAACGTCTGCTTCAGGATCATGCCCTGCTCCTCCAGCCACGTCTTTCTGGCCTCTGCTGTCTTGCCCTTCCCAGCATCCACCACGGTCGGGGGGAATTCTATGACGAGACCCAGAAGAGGCTGTGGGACAGCCCGACCCCCGCAGCCACCCCAGGGCCCACAGTGGGCTGTGCTGCAGACAAGGAACGCAAACTCGGTGCCGGGACACTTTCCTCAGGGAAGGCGTCTGGAGTGGCAGCAGGAGGCAGAACCACCTGGGGAAGGGGTGTGCGGACTTCAGAGAGGAGAAGGGAAGCCTGGGTTAACTGAGGGGTGGGCATGGGAACCCTGCGAGGCTCACCTTGACCTGGGGGCGTGAGGCTCACGGCCTGGGCGAGGGCAGCCAGCACCGACTGCTCCGCGAGCCCGAGGCGCAGCTGTCCGCTCAGGGCTCTGGGGAGAGAGCAGGCGAGGGGTGGCGGGCTTGTCCACACCTGTGCAGCCTTGCCCTCCACCTTGCTCCAGCTCCTCCCAGCCCCCTCATCTCCCCACCTCGACCCTTCAGAGACATTCTCCTCAAAACCAGAGTAACCTTCAGAGCCAGAAGGGGCCCAAGGCGTTACCCAGCCCCACGGTGTTACCCAGCCCCACCTAACAGCTAAGGAAACTGAGGCCAGCCAGCAACAACCACGGCCACTGGCATTTCCAGGGGGCAGAACGATGTGCCTCGCAGGTGTCTGTGCCCCTCACCTCACCTGAAGGTGAGGCTTGGGGAGGGGGCAGCAGGGCAGGGCCATCCTGGAGCCAGGACACAGCCCACCCCAGCGGTGTCCAAGAGTGTGATAGTTGGGGACCTGTCACGGGCATAAGCCGTGCTCTGAGCCGGCAGCCTCAAGCGCGGGTCTTGACCTTCCTGTGCCTCTATTGCCCCTTCTGGGAACTGGGTGAGGACAGCAGGGCCAGCCTCGCGGAGCTGCAGGGAAGCACTGATGGGGTGAGGCACATGACCCAGGGCAGGGCGCCCGAGAAATGCTCCAGGATGTCCAGTGTTTTCACTATCATGGAACCACCAGGCCCTGTGCTGCAGCGCCGGGCTCAGGCCAAGGCAGACATCACCAGTCAGTCACAGCACCCTTTATCCATGAGCGCGGGTCCCTTCCCCCGGCAGGACCACCAAGGGGAGGAGCCGGCCCGTGAAGGAGACCTGTGTCCCCATTGCACCTGCAGGACCTGGCCCCTCGCTCACGCTGCTCTCACCTAAGGGGCTCCAGGCACTGGTAGTGGCTCCGGCTGCCTGTCCTGCCCCTCTCCCCCCTCTCCCCGCCTCCCAGGCCCCCCTGCACTCACCTGGCGATGAACCGGGCTTCTGAGTGGCGGCAGGCCACAAAGAGGCCTTTGATGATGTCTATCTTCTTGGCTGTGGACTGACCAAGTGGGGTAAGTGCCGTCAGGGCCTGGGGGGGGTGAAGGGAGGGGACCACACCTCCTCCTGGCCACCCAGCTACCTGGGGAGCTGCCACCCTTGGAACGCCTGCCCCCTCACTGCTCCCCACTTCCCAACGCCCCCAGCCCCATGCTCAGCAGACAGGGCCTGCTCACCTTCCTGCCTCCCTCCCTCCCTAGCTTTACTCAGCAAATAATTCTAGAGGGTCATCACACAGTAGGCACTAGGTAGAAAGCCAGAATGTCAGGAGGAGGTTCCCGCAGTCTCGAGTGGAAAGAAGGAAAGGCAGCTCTGTCCCCTCATAGAACTGAAGCGATCCAGCCCCCAACAGTCTAACCAGCAGCCAGCATGCTGCAGGCACAGCCTTGAGACCCCAAGGTGAAGAGTAGAGGGTCTGGGGTCCTGGGGCGAGCCCCCTGCCCCACTCACAGCACTGCCAGTGAGCCGGGCGATGTCTCGGAATTTGGCGAAGACCCCGGAGGCGGTGAGGGCAGGCGGGGGCAGCATGAGCCTCTGGGTGCTGCGGCTGTTCTCGGCCACCAGCCCCACGTCGCCCTTCTCGGCCGCCTCGGCCCGGACAGACTCGAGCTGCCGACCTTGGGGAGCAGAGGGCGAAGAGCAGGGTAAGGCGTGCGGTGGCATGTCGACTCTCTGGCAGCCTGGATGCACGTTCTCCAGGGGCTCAGTACTGCCCCTCGCCTGCTCACGGTCTTTCTGTGGCTCCCCAACTCCCTCGCAATAAACACCAAGCACTGGCAACTCTTGGCCGGTAGGCAGGCAGGCAGGCCAGCCACCCCCCACCCCCAAACACATTGCCAGCCTCTCCATAAGCACTGGGGCTCAGCCCCTATAGACCCCCAACTCCACATACTCCTCTTTCCTCATCTCCCCCGGATCCCTCCTGGCTCTACTGGTCAGTCCCTTCGGACCTCTATCCTCTCCCTAAGCCCTGTCCCCAAATCTGACGCTCTGCCTATGGCATCTGACCCCAGCCCCTCCTCTCCATCCACAAGGGCCGCCTCAGTGCAGTCCCAGTCCCCCCTCACCTGGACCGCTGCTCTGTCCCCCCAGGCCCCCTTCCCTCACGGGCTCATCTCTCTTCCATCATCTCAGCCCCTCCCCACTTCGCCACTTCCTCCAAACTCCCCTCTGGCCGGAACTTCCCCACAGCCCTCCTTACCTGTGGCCTGGGCCACCGCCTTGAGAAGGACACCGTCCCCGACGCCAAGCTCCAGGCCCTGCTGGGGTGGCCCGAGGCAGTTGAGACCGAGGTAGAGGACGGAGAGAAGGTCTGCAGGTGACAGGGCCACCACAGAGCGAAGCAAGTTGCTCAGCGTCTCCACCATCCGGAGCCTGGAGAGGGAGCGGCTGCCAGGCAAGGGGCGGGGCCACGCGGCACCCACTCCTGCCCTGCCCCCGGCCAGGCCACCCGATCAATTACCGAGCAGAAACCTCTTCGATCTTCTCGAACGCCCGGGCCACAGCCAGATAGGGGACCCTGGGGAAGGAGAAAAGACACGGAGCGGCACGTATAACTCACACCGACCCTCTGCCCGCCTGCCTCCCCACGCCTCCCTGGGGCAGCCTCACCGATGCCCGGATGCACACCCGCCCATCATCCCGCTGGCTCCCCAGGGTTTCTCTCTGTCCCCAAAACACTGAGACACTTGACAGCGTCATCCAACTGAGGCCCCAACAGTGACAGGGCTGTGCGGGAAGGGAGAGGCCTCACTTCTGGCCCTGCTTCCAGCAGGCGTCGTTCACAGGGTGGTAGTTGTTCTTGGCGGGGTTGTAGCTGCCTGGGTCTGGCAGGCTGTGGGGGAGAAAGGGGGAGCAGACTGGGTGGAGGGCTGGGTCACAGGGAACCACTCCTCCAACGAATGTGTACCGCACACCTGCCGGGAGCCGGGCGCTGTGCTAGGCCCAGGAGTAAGTGAAAATAAAGTTTGCTAACCTGGAGCTCACATCCGAGGTGGAGAGTCTGCGGAGGGAAACATATAAATAAATAATTTTAGACATTAAAAAGGCATTTCAGAAGACAAACTAAAACCAAGTAGAGGGAGAAAGCAGGACGGCAGGTGCCACTTCAGAGGGTGGCTGGGGAGGGCGTGAGGGGAGACACCAGGCGAGCGGCAGGCAGGGTGCGGCCGGTCCAGAGCTGGGAGCTGGGGCGCGCACGGGTCTCCCCCTGGGCCACACGGCTGGGAAGCGGCAGGGCCCCAGAACCGGCTCTGAACCTCTACGGCATCGCAGCCTCACGCTGACTGCCAGAGCTGCCACAGCCCGGACTGCAGTCAGGCCCTCGGGGTTCAAGTCCCTGCTGCATTGCCGACCCACTGTGCCAACCTGTCCTCGTCCCCAAACTACGGTGTCTCCATCTGTAGGATGAAGCTGAGAGTCCTACAGTGAGTGCTGTCGTGAGGGTGAAGGAAGAAACGAGCGAGAGGGTCCCCACGCCTCGGTGTACCGTGCGGGGAGCACTTTCAAAGCCACGCTGACCCTGTAGCCTCAGGCCCGTGTCTGCACCAAACTGGGGGACAGAAGGTGCAGAGACGGGGTTCTTTCAGCTTCGCGGCTGGTCCCTACGCTGACAGGGCTGGGGAAGGCTGAGCGGGACGGAGCAGGTGCAGGGCTACGCCCGGGGAGTGTGCGGACTCAGCGTTTAATGAGCCGTAGCTGTTCCAGTGGCTTCTATTATTTCAGCAAGAGGCAGCAGAGCACGGCGGGTAAGACATTCTGCAGCCAGACCGCTAGGTTCAAACCCCACCCGGCCACACTCCCCGTCCACGCCCCAGGCGAGGCGCTAAGGTCCATAATGATGATAACAGCAGCAGCAGCAGCGACAACCTGGCTGAGCTTGGCCAGAGCCAAACCCGGGTCTAAATGCTTCAAACCCTCAGGAGACCGACATAGAAAGGCTGCGTCACTCCCCTGAGGCCACACAGCTGGCAAAGGTGGAGCTGAGACTTCTAACCACTGTGCATACCATCCTGCCTCCATGCCTCACTTTCCTCGTCTGGGAAATGGCGGAACCAACAGGATCTACACGCGGTGGTGCCGCGGAACACACTGCCCAGTGCCTGGCACGCCGTTCACCGCGATGCTAACTTTCTGTCATGGATGTGTCCCCATTTGTCATGGGCATGGCCGTACCCCCCATCTCCCTACGTGACTCGAGGAAGCGGACCTAATTTCTGCCTGCGAAGTGGCTAAAGTCCCCGCTTCCTCCACAGGGCCCCTGCGGAGACGAGAGAAGCCTCTGGCGCTGTGCCCGACACAGAAGGTACCCCAGAAAAGGGGGGGCGTTCCCACAGCGCAGCCTCACGCTGGCACGATGCCGTTTCACCTCGCTGAGAAGGGCTCAGCTGGGCAGCAAAGCTGACGTTAAGAACACCTAAAACACCTCTTCTTCGTGTGATTAAAGCTGAAAACTTGTGGTGGTTTTCCGTCTCCTTTTTCCGAGGCCTACCATGAAATCCAAGAGATTCTGGGCTCACTGCATGGTTCTTGTCGACCCACTGTGCTCTCTACTCACAGCAGACACCGACTCACCCCTTGGGTTCCTCCTTTCTTGGGGTGCCAGGCTCCACTTCTTTCACTTCCTTTTTGGCTGTCGGCTTCCGGGGGGCTGGGAGGAAGTCGGGAGAGGTGGATTAGACTTTCTAATTCGCGCGAAGGCTGGCGGATTCGCAGCTTTGGGGGAGAAAGACCCACCCGGGGAGGTGAGGCCGGAGGGAACTCACTGAAGAAACTGCCAAGCGTCCTGGGAGCTCTGGGGGGAGGCTTCGCCTGGTCCCCGTCCTGGTCCTCAGGCTCCGAGCTGCCCTCTGGCGGGGCCTCTGCTTCTATAGCAAGAGAGGTCAGCCGGTGATGACGCCAACCGTGTCCACCCTGAGCCTTTCACTTTTTAGCCACCGGGTGACTCTGGCCCTATAAAGGGAAACCCTAACCAGCGCTGCCCTTTTCCTCTCCCCGACACAGTGCTGAGCCGGATGCTTTTGTGTGAGCGCCAATTCCTGCAACTGCAGTGTTGGGCCTGAAACCGGAGATTTAGGAAGGTGGGAAGAGGAAGCCTCAGACGAGGAGAAGAAAACGCCCCCACTTCTGCAGCTGCAGGACATCAGGGACCCCGCTGTGCAGGCATTAAGTGGCCCCGTGGTGCTGCTCCTACCACGGGAGGCTCTCGGACTCTGGACGGGAGGGCTCGTTCCACAGCTTGAGGGCAATGCTAACCCTCTAACATCCCGCCACGCAGCCTGGCTGTCTAACTTAAAAACTTACTGTTCAATTAGTCACACTTGGTACCTGGGGTTTCTGAGAGATACATTTTTGTTGGAAAATGAGCGGCTCTTTATTTTTTCTTTTTTCTCACATGCATGCAGGAAAATAGCAATAACAAACCTAGAATTCCCCAGAATTCACACTTAAACAGTGCATTTGAGAATCGATGTCTCATTTCCATGAATTGTCCTCCAGACACCTGACCCCAAAACCAGAGATGGGGCTGTAGGGGGAGAGGACTCGAAACCCACCGCAGGTGTTCTGGGGCTCAGAGGGCATCCGCGGCGGGTCCCCCTCGTCTGCTTCCTTCTCTTTGGCCCCTTCAGGCTCTGGGAGACTTTCTGTTGGGGTCTCTGCTTCTGGTGACACAGAGAACCGAGACGGCAAAAAATCACTTCGACCTCCAAGGACATTCCTACTCCCAAGACACGCGGCCCCGTTTGCTCTTTCCTGAGCCAATCAGGTGTGTCCGCAAAGCGACAGGGGGCGGGGCCTCCGAGGGAACCCGCCCCCAGTGTTGGCCTGTGCAGCTGAGCAATGCCCGTCTTTTCTTACAAGCTTGTAGTTTTGAATTATTCACCACAGAATTAGAGTTGCATAAGATAACTCGTTATAGATTATAATAACAATTTTTAAAACTAACTGGAAAAAATCGTACTTCCAGGTTAACAATAAAAATTGCATAAACTAGGGAAAAGTTTATCCTCGTAGAAAGCAGCTTCCCACCCCCACGCCCCTGGACACTGACAATTTACAGTAAAATTTGCTACTGACGAAAAATTGCCAAAGAAGTCTCGACCAAATCCAAATCTTCCCCGGGAAAGATGAGCGTAATAAAGCCCTTCCTAGCTGCGTCTCCCACGTGTCACCAAAATGCAGGTGACAGGAGCTGAATACTGTATCAGGTCTTAGGTCGGGGTGACTCAGTTTGCAGGACCGGGTCACGTTCCTTGCAGTTTCTGGGGCCGTATTTCTGCGAAGCTGCATTTGCCCTGGTTGCTGGGCTAAAAACCGAGCATTGCACAAACCCCAGCAGGGGACAGGAAACAGGGAACGGGGGCAGCAGTCTGCCAGTGGCCTCCAGTCTCAGAGATGGTGCGGCACCCCGGAGACATCCTACTGGTAGGTCACGGTCATTATTTCATAAGAAAATAACAATACTACTTTTCCTTTCCATGTCTGTGCCTTACTTTCCTCAAGGGCCCAAGCTCCTGGAACGTAGAGTTGCCTGGACGTCACTAGTTAATAAACGGAACTGGGGCAGAACCGGCCTGGGGGCACCACGAAAAGCTACGGCACTGAGGGGGCTGTGAAGGTGTGGAAGCCTCTGCTTCCCGGTAAAATTTATAAAAGAAACCATTCAAAGAAACATATTTCCAGAAAGTAAAGACACAACTGGAAAACTGCAAATGAAAACTAAATTGGGACAGACGACGGTCTCCCCGGCGCTCTAGTAAAAACCCCTGGGCAGTGTGCTGGTCTGGCGGACGCATTTAGAGTCACGGACACAGGCCTCAGTGAGGGGGGCCCAACACCCGCCCCCTCAGACGGCCCCGCCCTTCCAGATTCCACCCCCCCCCACACACGCACCCCTCTCCTCCTGGTGCCTAACCTTCTTCGTCCCTCTTCCTCTTGGTCTCTCTGTCTTTGTCCTTGCTGTGGTCTTCTAGGACATCCTGAATTGTCCGTTTAGAAAGCTGCTTCCGAGCTGCGAAGGCAAAGGCCGAGGTGTGGCACCCGCCCCCGCCCCAGAGAGCTCAGTACCACGCCCGCCCCTCCACCCACCATGAGGGGACCCCTCCCCTCTCCCCCTGCCCACAGCTGCTGCCCCAAGCGCTGCTGCCTCCTGGCTGTGTGACTATGAGCAGGTGGCTCCATCTCTGTGCCTCCCTCTCCCACATCTGCGGAAACCACCCAAAAGGTGAGCAATGATACCAAGGCCCTGCCAGGCCCCGCCCCTGATTACAGCGGATGCTCTCCGGGCCCCACCTGCATGCCTAGGATCTCACCACCTCCGGGTGTCCTGGAGAGGTTTTCTAGAACCTCAGAAGCCTGGAAGTGGCAGGGAATCAACAGGCCCCAGGAGTTCCCCTCACAAGCACCCCAGGTCCTCGCACTTCTGGCAGGTAATTCTGAACACGCAGGCGGGCCCATTCCCAGGGCTGCCCCAAGAAAGTGAAGCTCCAGCTGCCCCCGCGGCAGCTGATCTAAAAACTCATCTTTTATTGGCCGACTCTCCTTCCCTGAGTCTGTCTGTCTTCTCTGCACCTCCCACCTCCCCAAGAAACGATTTATACTTGAATCCTTGTTTCAGAGCTCCAGAGCCTAGAAGATTCCAAATTGAGATCCTAACTCGTGGTGAAGAAAAGGCAGCTGATTTTCCTCAACTCTTACCTTCCCCCTGGTCTCTTGGCTCCTTCACACGACCCGAGGGGGACCGTCCATCAGCTGTGGCTGGAACTGCCACTCCCCCACTCCATCCCACCAACCCACCCACCTAACCTCTCTCCCACTGACCTTCGAACTTTCCACACCACATAATCCACTTCCTCTCCACCATCACTGAATTGCCATTGTCCCCAAACACACCACGCTGTCACACTCTGGGCCTCTGCACACGCTGTTTTGTTTAGCGGCCATCTGGGACAACGCTCAGGTGTCACTTCCTCTAAAATGAGTCCCCTGCTACACCCCAGAGCCAATGTTAGGGTCAGCCCTGAGGCACTTGGTCACATGATTACGACCACCTCTCCTACAGGTCTGACCCTGCCCCCCCCAGCTCACAGTCCTCCCACGGCCCCCCACCCCCACAGGACAGAGCCCAGGCTCCTTAGCCCCCAAGCAAGGCCCTCTGGGAGCCAGCCCCCGCTCTCCTCCCTAGTTCCACTCTCCCCACACATCCTCAGTCTCCCTGCTCTCCAAACCACACTGTCTTCCCCAGAAACACTGAACTACGTGGACTCCGCAGACATACCACGCTGTTCCACCTCGTGGCCTCCCCATGTGCTGTTTTGGCTGAGACACGGCCCACTGCCCTTCCTCAGCTCAGTGAACCCCGACCCAGCCTCCAGGTCACGCGCTCTGGGCTGGCTCGGCTCTGCGCCCTGGTCACCACGATCATTTCTACCACACCATCCGATGGATACACAGCGAGCCACCCACGGTCATCTTAGACTTCTATATCCACATCGAAAAAGGGAAATAACAGGTGAATTACGTCACCTGCCCCAAGTCACACAGCCAGTGGATGGTGGAGCTCTGCTCTTAACCACACGCTAAGATCAGAGCTGTCAGGAGGACAGACGCCTGGTGCAGAAATCCGAGTGGGGACAAGGACAGGCAGCTGCAAGGACAAGGCCGGTGTGTCCACCACACCTGTGCGCCGCTTCGGGATCCCCGACGGGGAGATGTGCTTAGGAGATGTGCTGGAGAGGGAAGGGCTGCTCTCAGGAACGGCGACAGGACTGGGGGGAGAGGCTGGTGGGGAGTCGGGGGCAGGCTTCTGCAAGGGGAAGAAAGAGCGATTATAGTGAGGGGAGGGGGGAGCACCCAGCTCTCTCATTTCCCTGGCAGCGGAGAGCAGAGAGGAATTCTTGCCCTCTCTCTGGGCCTCCCCACCGCTCCATGCTCCTGGTCCCAGCCCCAGCTCAGGCCGCATCCTCTCGCACCGGGGCCATTACTCCGCCCTCCCATTTAGGTCAGGGTCCCAGACTCTCCCCATCACGGATACCGGTAACAACTCTCTTTGTTCTAAAGTAACAGAATCTTTGATTTTTAGCTAGGCATATGATGGCCCCCTAAAGACTACACTTCCCAGCCTCCTTTGCAGCTCGTGTGGCCACGCCCCAGTTCTACCCAACGCAATGTAGAGGGAAATAATATACACGTCCGTTGGCTCAAGCAGCAATCACTTGATCGAAAGTGGGGGTGCCCTCTTCTTCCCAGTGTGGATGCTCACTTGGACGAGAGCATCCAGGCACAGCAGGTAACAGCAGGGAAGCAGCCTGGCTCTTGCGCTGTGTTTGCCGCAGTAAACCTGGACCTTGTGTGCTCATTAGACAGATTCCTCCCTTGCTCAAACCGCCGTTATTCGTGCCTTGGTTTCAACTACTAACTCATCTTCTTACAGGGCCCTGCGCCAGGAACCAAGCAACGGCTTTCCCCTCCCACCCGCTCTCCTTTGCGAAGCTGAGACTCTGGCAAACGCCTTTCCTGCGCTGTGTCGGCGATGTCAGCGCAGGGGGCCAGAGGAGACTGCGTGAGCTGGATTCAGCTCCCAGTCATTTGCAGAGCTTGCTGGGCCTGACACATGGGGCCCCCAAAGACCCGGATGCCTCCACCCAGTGCCCCTTCCTCGAAGATCCGAGCCCCAGGCCCACAGGGCACCTCCTCCAAACTCCCAGGCCCCAGCCGCCAGCATCTCCACCACCAAAGTCTGAATTTCAGCTGCACAGCTCGAGGGGTGGGAGCGGCACCTGCAGTGGCCACCTCAGCGATGACTTAGGTAGAGTCTTTTCACCCTTAGCTTGTAACTGCAACCTAACTGACAGCTCTTTATATTAAACTCTCTCTGCCTGCAAGTCACTCATGTGACTTGTCTCCTAGTTGGACCCTGACGGACACAGGCCTCAAAGGGAAGTTTCAAACGCTGTCCCTCTCCTGCTCAAAAACCCTTTCACAGCTCCCTGGCAGCCTCAGGGCCAAATTCAAGCTCCTACAGATGCTGCTGTCCTACTCCCCAGGATCTATGAATGTTTGATCACACAGCAAAGGGCAGATCAGGCTCCAGGGGAATTAAAGTTGTTAATCAGCTCCCTTAAGACAGTCCGGGTGGGCCCAGGGAGACC
This sequence comes from Macrotus californicus, assembly GCA_007922815.1. Lineage (NCBI taxonomy): Eukaryota > Metazoa > Chordata > Mammalia > Chiroptera > Phyllostomidae > Macrotus > Macrotus californicus. The sequence continues at coordinate 114,875 of VMDR010001693.1, forward strand.
ACAGGAACTTAAGAAGTGGACGAGGGAGGCAGGACAGAGGTGTGATCACAGAGGAAACGCAGAGCTGCTTTCTCTGCAAATGGCGAAAAGGTGGCCTTTAAAAGCTGGAAAAGGCAGGGAAATGGAGTCTCCCCGCAAACCCCAGACACACAGCCCTGCCAACACCTGGATTTCAGCCCCAGGAGACCTGCATCAGGCTCCTGACGTTTGGAACTGTGACCTGATACACTTACGTGATTTTTGAGCCCCTAAGTCTGAGGCGTGCTGTTATGGCAGCAAATGGGAAACAAATGCAAGTAATCAGGGAAAGTTTCATTGGGGTGACATTGGAGCAAAGCCCTGAAGAAAGTGAGGGATTGACTGGACCCCATGGGTAACCTGGGGGAAGAGCTGGGGGACAGGAGGAAGGGGGGCTCCCCAAGGGCCTTGCCCCTGTAAGGACCAGCGTTGGCCTGAGCTGCCAGCATCAGTTGGGGGGAGGGTTGGAGTTCGAGCAGGAGGGAGACAGGGTCTGACCTCACCACTGACAGACTGAGAAGCACTGACCATGGGACATCACCCACAAGGCGACACACAGGCACTAAGTGACTTT